>DXKC01000863.1:0-11993 GCA_031170775.1 Cymbopogon citratus
AAACTTTGTATACCAAACTTGTTTATCTCAAGGAGAGCAACAAAGTTGCTATTTAGGTCATAGCCAAAATATGTCTAGATTTTGAATTAGAAAAGGAATGAATAGAAAAATAGGAAAAATAGACTTTTAGAGACTTTTTCTTTTATAACTCAAACTAAATTCAAATCCCACTTAATAATGGGCTAAATATGAATCATCCAAACATATCAAAACACAATTCAACCAAATCACCCCTATTTAGCTGAAGCACATTGCATCAATATAAATAAACTTATTTTAGTTAATGCAATTAATCTAGGTTCTCAAGTATGATTTCATGCAATGCCTATGATAACATGTCAAATTTTTGTTGCTTAACACCAAAGGTGTTACACTGTTTGGAGCCGTTTTCTGCCAAACGGGGTAAAATGAAATGGCTCCACCAATGAAGCTCCTAAAAACGTGCTCTCACAGATCTTTGGGTGAGAAGGAGCAAAAAATAGTAGCTTCTCCCGGCTTCACCTCATCCACGTGGCGTTTTGTGAGAGCATATTTTAAGGAAGGAGCTGTTTTGCCAAACGGTTTAGGCAAGACCCTGTTTGGCACGGCTCAGCTTCACCGATGAAGCTGTTTTTTGAATTTTAGCTTTATAAACAGCTCTTCAGGTGAAGTTAAAACTATTTTACACTCTTGTTTGGTAAAACAGCTTCAATTAGTGGACAAAAACAGAAAAATAAGGGAGAGAGCTGATTTCCATTGTTTTGTGAAGAGAAAGAAAAAATGGTTTCACATGTGAAACTATTTTAGAAATAGTTGTTTGGTAAAAAATGGCTCCCAACAGCTTTATGAAGCTATTGGGAGCCCTACCAAACAGGCCCTTAATATGTCTTATTTTACTTTTGGGCTTTATATTTTGTTTAATATATCTTATGCTTCTGGCATTCAGTATCAAATGAGGTGGTGATGTGTGGGAATTGATCTTGTTTTGCGATGTTGCATTGTTCGCAGGCGTGAAGCCAATTTATACAACCCGAGCAAATCAAGTGAGGTGTTGTTGGCAGGACATATGACTTGATACATGGCAATGGCATCTTCAATTTATATCAGAAAGTGTCCTCTCCTTTCTCCTATGTTGTAATGCAAAACCAAATTGTATCTTTTGTTAATGCATTGAGGTGTTGATGCACCTTGTCATCAGACTTCTCGTGTATAAGAAATTGAAAGAACAATATATTTAATTAATGAATGAACTATGGTGTGTTTTGATGCTTAAGCTCCTATCTGCAGAATTAACATTTGCATTAACTTATGAGAACTGCGATAAGAATTTGAAAAACTATTTTTTATTGTTTGTTTGATATTTAAGTGTTATTCTTTAGGCCTTCATTTATGGATTATATATATGGTGATATACAACTGTGGAAAACTTAAAGTATAGAAAAAAAAATCAAGTTTGATTGTTTCCATGTGCATTTCTGAAATGACGCCGTGGCGTTAGTATGGGCACTATACTAGTTTAGAAAGTTAAAATGTCTTATGATTTAGAATCAACGGAATATATAGCAGCACATATGGTGGGCTGAACAACGTCCTTGAACAAAACCTAATGATGAAGTTATGGTCCTATTTGGTCATATAGATTTGAGGAATGAGGCTTCTATGGACTCAGCATGCAGCTCGATGTCAAGAGAAAAACGCAAAAATTTCTAGAGGATCACATTCGGTGTCGGTCCCATACGTTTATATTGTGGATATGCAGAGGCAGAGATATTCATTGATACGAGTATGGCTTGAAAGAAATATATGCATCATATATCCAACTTGTTTTCCAAAAATCGCTCTTGACTCCAATCTTAGTCAAGCTACTAATCTTGATCCTCCTTAATTAATCGCACAACTATAGGTAAAAAAGGCGTGAAACTAATATTTTGTTTGTTTGAGCTTTTGACCACCTTTAAACTGCTAGCTTTTGGAAACCGATATCTCTCATTAGCCAAAAGCTTCTAGAAGTTTTTTCTTTTTTAAAAGATCTAAGCTATTTAAAAAAAAAGATCCAAAAACCTCATAGGAAGCACACAAACAGGCCCTAGGTGCTCTTATCACAAGTATGCGCTTAGACATTATTTGACAATATCCTTGCACCATACCCCGTGCATTGTTGTGGGGATTGTAACCTTGTAGATGAACTTATAATGAAATTAGACTATACATTATTGCTTATACAAAGGAATAAACTATTACAAATTGATGCTTGTGGATTATGTTCCGTGTTATTGTGGACAACAAAATATATTTGGGTCTTGTTGATGTGGGCATCACAATTGCATGTGCCATCTTGCATGTTATGCATAGTTAGTAGGGTTTATATTATAAGATATATATAAATATAGATTTAGAGATATACTTATATAGATATGGATATAGATATATAAATATATAGATGCATAGTATATAGATATAGATATGGATATAATCTATACTGATATAGATGTAGATATAGATATAAATAAATATAGAGATAGATACCTTTGCAGCACACACCAAATCCAACCATAAGGTGTTCACCGTAAAAAGGGGTCCAATCATAAGGGTCTAAGAAAACTGAGTACTTTCAATGATACTCAACTCTTTACCATTAACCTTGGAAAACAAATTTAATCACATATCTTTCGATCAATTTCCAAAAGACCAAAACACATGAGGACCTGTTATTGAACACATGAATCGTCACCGGAAAAGATATGTGACTGCGGCATTGTTAGATTACAAACCTCATCAGTCACTTTTGTACAAAGGAGAATCACATCATTATTAAAAAGTAGTTTTTATTGGTTTAAGAAATACATATATATATATTTAGAAAGCACATAATAATGCTTGCCAATAAATAGACACTGCCCAACTAAGAATAAATATGCTCATTTCAAGCGGCCATGATGTAACGTGCATTAAGTTTACACTGCCAGCAATGCAACATTACTACTCCAATATTTGCCAATTTGAGAAATATAATGTAACACGATTCATATTTGCTTTCTTTCCCTTGCTTTCTTTCCCTTTCGAGCCCTTGCCAATTCTCTGCCTTGCCGTACTGTCGCGGTGACGGCGTTCGAAACATCCGCAGCAAGAAAACAGTGGCGGGCCACAGAAACCAGCCCACTCTGGTCGCGAATCTCAGCGCTTCCGACAGGAAATCCAACGGTCTCCGGCGACGGCTTCCGCCCTACGCGTGGCTTCGCGGAGTCGCGAGGCGGCTCAGCTCTACACCCACGCGCTCCTCCTCTTCCCACACACGACTCGCCGCAAGGAGTTTCTTCCCCTTCCTCCGCGCGCACCACCGCGAGAGAGCTCGAAAACCTAGCCGCCAAATTCACCATGGCTCGGCGCGACGACGACGACGACGACGAGATCGAGGAGGAGGAGGACGAGGAGGAGGCCTACGACCTAGACGAGGAGGAGGAGGAGGACGAGGAGGACGACTACGAGGAGGAGGCGAGGCGCGGGAAGGCCTCCCGCGGCGGCGGCGGCGGCAAGGGTGGCGGCGGTGGCGGGCGGAAGCGGTCGCGCGAAGACAACTTTATCGACGACTCCGCCATCGAGGACGACGACGACGACGACGAGGACGACGACGGCGGGGGCCGCCCGAGGAAGAAGGGCGGCGGCGGCGGCGGCGTGCGAGGGTTCTTCGACGAGGAGGCCCAGGTCGATGAGGATGAGGAAGAAGAGGACGAAGGCGAGGGCGAGGACGGTGAGTGGTCGCCCTGTTTTGTTGCATCATGATGCTCTGTTTATGACTTTGGGTGGTATCTCTGCGGTCTTTGTTGAGATCTGGACCTAGTTTGCTCGATTTCCAGAACTGGATTTGGGGATATAGTGAGAAATTAGCGATTTCTACAATACTCTATGCTCTAGATGGAATATACATCTTTTGTTTTGTTTTCGTGATCAAGAAACTTAGTTTCATAGCACTCGTATAGCTAAAACAGCTAATTTTGATGTTCGCCTTTGCTCCAGATCTTAAGACGAATTTACCTATATTCATAGAGGTGCACCCTGGGTGACGGCTAGTTTTTTCTAGATAAAAAAGTTAGCTTAAGTGCCCTCACCATATGTTTCGTTAATTTGTTAGTGCCTGCGCAGATCCTGTTTCAATTATCTGTTCAGTTTGTTGTTGTTCAACCTCAATTTGATCTATTTATATTAGTTATCCTTTATGTAAGCTTATAGCTGGTTTGATCAGACCTAAGTTTTTAGGGGTATTAGGAACCGGACCTAGTTGGATGGTATTGGTGCAAACTTGATGCTATATAGGGCCTGAACTTGCACTGCAGTTGGAAATTTGGATTTGCGGCCTGATCATTTCAGACATGCAGAGTTGCCCGTGAGAACAAACCTATGGGCCTGGTGTTTTCAAAGGCTTGAAAGGACTGGGAAGAGTCACTTCTCGATGCCATATTAACACTGTACCAATACCAAACATAGCAATACAGTTGACTGAACTTTAATCTTCTTTTGCTACCAAATGAATTAGTTTTGTTCTTTAGAAAATGTTGGATAAGATGCTTCAAGCTCGACAAAGCCTTGGCAGTAAATTGAAAATCCATTCATAAAGTGTATCGTAGATCGAATTGTTTAGCCTTATGCAGCAGGAAAAAAAATTATGCCTTGAAACTTCTTATTTGAATCTAATCAAAATTTTCTTCCGTATTCTACTGGTCTTTTTGTACCCTCATTGTGCAGTCCAGTTTGAACTATGCATTAGATTTTCTGTAAGGATTTACTTGTAACCATGGAAATATTCGAATCAGCTCCATGCTTTCATCCATTTTCTTAGTTAATTTCACAAACATCTTCCTCCCTTGATTACTGGAAATAATGGATTGGCATACAAAACTGTTTTATCTCTGAACTGAGTGCTGGTCTATCTATACATCCCAAGCAAGAATTTTGAATGTTTGAAGTCAGCTTTTTTAATTTATGAAAAGAAATTAATCTTGGGCCTGGGTAGAATATACTACTTAATACTTCTTAGTAGAGCAATTAAGACATTAACCTGGTGACACATTGTGCTGGCTATGACTACTAGCATTGCTAGAAAACAGTGCCATCCTGTTTGGTTGAGCTGCTGCTGCAGCAGACCCCACCAACACCACAGCAACTCAGCAGCAGATACAGCCAGAGGGAAGTGGGTGCACTAAGCAGGATAGGCTGCAGACATGCAGCGGCTGGGCTGTTCAGCAGCAGCCCAAACACCCGCTTAAACAGAAGCAAACATGCCCAAGATATAAGGCACAGTTTGATTTGGTGTGGTCTTTGAGATCGCACTTTGACTGCTAATTTCTCTAAAGATATATCCTTCGTGGCAAAAAAAGGTTGGCCAGTAGAAGGTATTTCTAAACGCTAAGTCCAATGTAGCCACTATTGTAGCACAAAGTAGGTATTTCTAAACGCTATCCAATGTAGCCACTATTGTAGCACAAAGTTACATATTATTAGACTAATTGTTGGCAAAGATTACAAAGTTTGAAATTTTAATCATGAAAAACACGCACGTCTTATATATTGGGACAGTGGGAGTATTATTTTATTAATTGCTTTTGGATCTGTAAACAACTGTTTAAATGTTGAATGAATTAGCTCTGTGCTTATTGTTGTACTAAGCAACAGAAGCATGTTCAGGTTTCTAATGCACTGATATCTGATCCTTTGCCTTTCATTTTAGATTTTATTAATGATGCTGGGGCCGACCTTCCTGATGAGGATGTTGTTAGGGGCTCAAGACGTCATTCTATTCCTATGAGGGATGAGGATGAGGACATTGATGAGATTGAGAGACAAGTTCGGGAGAGATATGCAAGATCCACTCATATTGAGTACGGTGAGGAAGCAGCAGAAGTGGAACAGCAAGCTCTGCTGCCCTCCGTGAAGGATCCTAAACTATGGATGGTCAAATGTGCGGTATGCTCGAGATTTATCTTGCTAAACTGCTTGGATGTTTATTGGCCCTACTTCAGCTAAACGCATAACTTTGACTTCAGATTGGACATGAGAGAGAGACTGCGATTTGTCTGATGCAAAAGTACATCGATAGGTCAGACCTTCAGATAAAGTCAGTCGTGGCATTGGATCATCTAAAAAATTATATTTATGTTGAAGCTGAAAAGGAGGCCCATGTCAAAGAGGTAAGCATGTCTGTGTGTGCTTGGCATTTTACTTCTGATTTCATTGCTCTGTGCTAAACTTGGTCTATGCAGGCTTGCAAAGGTCTACGAAACATTTATGCTTCAGCAAAAATAACATTAGTGCCGATAAAAGAAATGGCAGATGTCCTCTCTGTTGAGAGCAAATCTGTCGATCTTTCAAGGGATTCTTGGGTCCGAATGAAATTGGGCATATATAAAGGTGACCTTGCTAAGGTATTACCACAACACTTCTCTTATAAATATACTGTATACCTATTACCATTCTTCAACTGTTTATGTGATCATGTTTTGCAGGTTGTTGATGTTGACAATGTGCGTCAAAGAGTAGATGTGAAGCTGATCCCTAGAATAGATCTACAAGCTTTGGCTAGTAAACTGGTAAGTTCTAACCCTTGTTTCTCACAAGAGTGCTACAAGTACACCTATTTTAGTATAACTTGGGTACTAAAGATCAAAAGGTGGAGATCACTTGGATGGAAAGCTCATAGATGCACTGAATGATTTAGTTACATGGTTGTACCTGAAGTTGTACTCAAATCATTACGCTTCTCACAATGTTGCACTTTTGTTTATTATTACTCCCTATCAACTTTAATTGTGTAAATTAAGGACTGGAACTAATCTTTTTGTCTCATTTTTATTTTCTTCTATTATGCACTAAGCTAACAAGTAGCTACTTAACTAGCTAAATGTATGTTTAAAACTGATGTCCCAGGTCCACAGTCTGATATATACAATATAAGAGAATAAATTATAAACAATGTACTCCCACTGATTCCAAAGTTTAGTTGTTTAGGACATGAATAGGGTCTCCAGTATGATACTTTGACTTGCAAATTTTATAAAATCCCCCCAGTCCAAATTATAAGACTTTTTTTTCTTCTTCTTATACTCACTTTTTGCTATGCACTTTAACATACACTATGTCTAGATGCTTTGTAAAAGCAGTGTATCTAGAAAAGCCAAAATGTCTTATAATATGGAGCGGAGGGAGTAGTATTTTAGATAATATTAGGAAAGTATTTTCTGTGATGAATGTTGTAACGTCATACATGTGTTGTCAATGGGGAAAATATTCAGTGCATACCCTTTACTCGGTAGAATCCTAAAAACCTTTTACAAGAACATACTTAGGAGTTTTCAAAAAAAAATTGAAACTATGCACATCCACAGTGCATCTGTGGATATACATTTTTGCAAAGTATGACATTCAAAACCAATATAGAAAAAATCATATGAAAATAGCAAATTTCAGGTGCACATGCGCTAGAAGACAATTTTTTAGGAATTTTATCCTCTGGTGTATATGCATCCCAATTTTGTTATTTTATATTATAAAAAACTCATAAGTATGTTTCTCTAAAGGGTTTTCACAATTCCACTGAGTGGAGGGTTTGTGCCCAATATTTTTCCATGGTCAATCTATGTAACTTTTCATACACAGATCAAATTTAACCAACTACAATCCTAGAACAAACTATGTTTGGAGTTGGAGGGAGCTTTGATGTTTTACAATTGAGTTAACTGAATTTGGTCATGTTTTTCGAAAGCAAAAACATCTTGTGATTCTGTATTTATTTGAAGTAATTTTCTGATTACCATGTGTGGTTGTTTTTTTCTTGATCTTGATTGAGCTGTTGAGTTAATCAGGTCATTGGGGCTCTTATCCTGATGGACAATTTGTATTTCAGGAAGGGAGGGAGGCTGTAAAGAAGAAAGCATTTGTCCCACCACCACGATTCTTCAATATTGATGAGGCGAGGTGACATTTTTCTCCCTAAGAATTATCTAATTGTTTCTATTCTTGTTTGCTAATCTTGTGCAAACAGGGAGATGCATATTCGTGTGGAACGGAGGCGAGATAAAGAATCTGGGGAATACTTTGAGTGGGTTGATAATTTGAAGTTCAAAGATGGTTTCTTGTACAAATCAGTCTCCACTAAATCAATCCACACAAATAATATTCAACCGACTTTTGATGAGCTTGAGAAGTTTAAGAAGCCTGGTGAAGACATGAATGGCGACATGGCTAGCTTGTCCACTCTGTTTGCAAACAGGAAAAAAGGGCACTTTATGAAAGGTGATGCCGTCATTGTTATTAAAGGTGACTTGAAAAATCTGGAGGGGTGGGTTGAGAAAGTAGAGGATGAAACCGTTCACATCAGACCAAAGATATCTGATCTTCCGGTAACCAATTGCAACTATAGCTACTTATTATTATGAAATTTATGGTGAAGGAGGCTTACAGTATTGTCTATGCATTTGTAACTGCAGAAAACATTAGCCTTCAATGAAAAGGAGCTTTGCAAATATTTCAAGCCTGGTGACCATGTCAAGGTGATCTCAGGTGTTCAAGAAGGTGCTACTGGCATGGTTGTTAAAGTGGAAGGGCATGTCTTGATAATTTTGTCTGACACAACTAAAGAACATGTGAGTAAGCCTTATCAAGAATTATGAAGAAACATTTAAGCTGATCTATTTGAAATAATCTTTTCTTAATGTGCTCTTGTTGGATAACACAGATCCGTGTGTTTGCTGATCATGTCGTCGAAAGCTCTGAAATTACCACAGGAATCACCAGAATTGGTGATTATGAACTGCACGATCTTGTCCTTTTAGAGTAAGTTTACTCTTCGAATTAACAGTAATCATAGCTCATTTATTTTGATTACTTACCTGTGCTCGTCAATCCATTTTCAGCAACTTGTCATTTGGAGTAATTATAAGGGTGGAAGCTGAAGCATTTCAGGTAAGTATATTATTCTAGTAAGGGTGATTGTACTTCACACTATATTTGCTAAGGTGTATATTTAGGTTCTGAAAGGAGTGCCAGATAGACCTGAAGTTGTGCTCGTGAAATTAAGAGAAATAAAAAGCAAAATTGATAGGCGATCATCAGCTAAAGATCGTTCTAATAATATTATCTCTGCAAAGGATGTTGTAAGGGTGATTGAAGGAGCATGCAAGGTGTGTCCCAGTTCTGTTTGTTACGATTGTGGTTGGTTGTTTTGACTCCTGTTTATCTCTTATCTTTATTGTATTCACATCCATATTTTGTCAAATTAGGGGAAGCAAGGACCTGTGGAACACATACACAAGGGGATACTGTTTATCTATGACAGGCATCACCTTGAACATGCAGGCTTTATTTGTGCAAAAGCGCAATCTTGCCTTCTTGTTGGTGGAACTGGTGGCCGTCGAGGAAATGTTCGTACTGAACCCTTTTGATCCTTAGTCATGCTTGAAAATTTGTCTCATTTTTTGCTTTGCTGATGCAGGGTATGGACACAGCTGATGCACGGCTTGGTGCTTTGAGATCCTCAGCAAGCATTCTACAATCTCCAGGAAGGCTGCCCCCAAGAGGACCTAATATGAATTGTATGATCTTATTTTAATACTTCCAGTTTCTAAGTTCAAAGTCTTAGTTTTGCCTGGATATGTTACAGCGGACTATTGAAATATTCTACATTTCTTGAAGCATGGGAAGTTACTTATGCAGCTGTAGATTTATTAATATAGCCTTGCCATCCAATGTAGATGGTGGAAGATTTGGAGGCGGCCGTGGTGGTAGAGGACATGATGCCTTGGTGGGTAAATGTATCAAAATTAAATCTGGCCCTTATAAGGGATACCGTGGCCGTGTTAAAGAGGTGACTGGTGCACTAGTACGTGTAGAGCTTGATTCATTGATGAAGATTGTCACAGGTGAATCCTCTTATTGTTATCGATGCCCTGTGACTTATCATATGTTGGAGGCTAATATGACTTAATACACAGTTAAAAGAGATGATATTGCTGACACACCTACTGTTGCGACGCCATTCCGGTACTATCTTGTCCACTTATTTTAAGCAATCTTTTCTTATGTATTTTTTGCTAATTGAGTATTATCGTGTCATCAGTGAACCTCGTTATTCATTGGGCGGTGAAACACCAATGCACCCGTCTCGAACACCACATCATGCTTATCAGACTCCAATGCGTGACCCTGGAGGTTTGTTTGCCTTTTGTCATATTTCCAATGTTCCTATTATCCTATATATCAAAGGTTGTCTTTTCACCCATGAGCTGTCACTGATTTTAGTTGTGTTTTGAGTTTCTTTCCCCACATTGCAAGTTGCTTCCCATGGTTGATACATCTGTTTGTTTATATGTAATTCTTCTAAATATCCTTATTCTATGGATGTTTTTTAAAAGGCAAGATAATGCCTTTTGTTCTTGTCTGGGTACTGGCTGTTTATTTATCCCCTTATTTGTTGCAATGATCAAGAGAGCCTAAGCTGTGACCTAACAATTTGATCAAGCATTCATACCATAGTAGACTTCCAATAAAAATCTATATTGGCAATTTGGCATCATCTGTTCCATGCATTCAGTATGTCATTCATTTTGCATGTTTCTGCAATAATCTCCTATTCATTTGCTACAGCAACACCGATACATGACGGGATGCGGACTCCCATGCGAAGTCGAGCCTGGGCTCCTATGAGCCCTCCGAGGTTGTAATTTCTTCCACAATGATATTTCTGATCCATGTATCTTGGAACTAGGGTTGGGTCTGTTTGGGACCAAGGAAAGATAACTTCTTTGTTCCAAACAGCAGCTTATTGTTTACTTTTGTATTTGGACTTAAAAGGTAGCCATTGATATATGATTTTGACCGTTGCTGTGTTGGTCATTTACCAGGGATAATTGGGAAGATGGAAATCCTGCGACTTGGGGTAGCAGTCCAGCTTACCAGGTTAGGTTTTGCCACTCCTGTCCTATTCCTTATTTATTGTAACTTGTTTTGTGCAAATGTGTAACTCCCACATGTCTCCCAATTTCCAATTTTTTCAGCCAGGAACCCCACAAGCTCGGCCATACGAAGCCCCCACACCTGGATCAGGGTGGGCAAACACTCCAGGAGTTAGTTTCAATGATGCTCCTACTCCTAGGGATAACTATGGTATAGAAATCTATTTGATTATTTATTCAATATATACTGTTGCAATTATGTGTTTATTCTATATTTTGTGGATACTTATTTGAACAATTTTTTATTTTTCATTCTGATCTCTTAGCAAATGCCCCAAGTCCATATGTGCCTTCCACACCTGTTGGTCAACCAATGACGCCAAACTCAGCTGCATATCTTCCAGGCACACCTGGTGGTCAACCATTGACCCCAGGCAATGTTGGAATGGATATAATGTCCCCAATAATAGGTGTGCTGCTGTGATCACTATGTTTTCAGACCTTAATGTGCTGCCTTGCTTTTATCGATATAATCATGTGCCGAAATGCCTGCAGGTGGCGAGGGTGAAGGTACATGGTTGCTGCCGGATGTTTTGGTCAATGTTTTGAGGGGAGGTGATGATGGTCCCGGTGTGGTTAGGGAAGTACTCGGGGTATGTGTTGCAATGTCTGCAAATTTCTGTTCTGTGGCTCGGCCGCTCGTGCCATTGCTTATGCGCACTTCAACTTACAGGATGGATCTTGCCGAGTGGCACTTGGGTCTTCGGGCAACGGTGACATGGTGACAGTCCTTCCAAACGAGGTCGAGGTCATTAGGCCAAAGAAGAGTGACAAGATCAAGATATTGAATGGTACTTTCCGTGGATCCACAGGAAAACTCATAGGTATAGATGGTTCTGACGGAATAGTGAGGCTTGACGAAACATTCGAAGTCAAGATATTAGATATGGTGATTTTGGCCAAACTGGCGACTTGAAATGTTTGTATATTTTGTAACGTGCCCATCATAGAACATATTTGTAACAATGCCCTCGTTTGCAATAAAGCTTTTTGTTGCTTATTCCCACGACCTTT
>DXKC01000864.1:0-10395 GCA_031170775.1 Cymbopogon citratus
GTAATATATGCTAGAATTTTGGATTGTTTTGCTTCTTCAGATATCAATCGTTTAACCTGAAAGGATCAATAACAGGTTGTTGCAGGGGAAACTCTAACATTTCTCTAATAATTTTTGTTTGACTCCAAAGCAATGTAAAATTAGGTCCTCACATTTTTGGAATGTATGAAGTGGTTGTACAGTGTTGTCTGCAGAGGAGTCAGCTTGCAGCACACGACTTCAACAATCTGTACAATAGCAATATTTTTAAGCAAGGCAGGTAGACAAAATATTCTTCAGAACTATAAGGAAAGTTCTTTCTAACAAAACAAATAGGGCATGATACAATTTTGTTTTCAATCAAAAGCATGGTGAGCATATTTGTTAAACTTTCAGAATACAGAACTAAAAAAATAATAAAAAAAAAGGATCAAACAGATAAGCATACCTTTGGAGGCAAGTGATTGGATAACAGGGCATTTGTTCGTCTCAAGATAAACTGAATATCATAGAGAAATCATCATGATTAAATTAGTCTCCAGCTAGCACAAAAACGGATAAAAGATATAACAAATAGCTTTAATGGAGTAAAATAGCATAGCATGCCAATCAGAGTGTAGTACTGACAAATTTCCTCAGCAGGAAAGACTTGCCTGATTTACTTTTGCACTAAGCTCTGCAGATCTCTCAGATCCCAATTTCTTTTCTTCTGCACTTGCAGTGGGTTCTCTCCCACAGATGATTGGTGCCTTCATGTAAGGATAGATGGTACCAACGTAAACAGAGAGAAGTGACTATAGGTCCACAAGAAATAAAAGTACTGAACAACAATCCTGATCATGTTTTCCAGGTTCCCCTAAAAATACGTCTAAGCATACATGAAAAGTACTGATTATCTTTGAATGAAAAGCTGTAACTTGTAATTTGGTAGTACAGCCTGATTCATGTCAAGCTCCATACTTACTTCATAATAACGACGAAAATATGAAGCATCCCCGAGAACCCCTGGATTTGTGAAATTCACCATTGAAAAGAATTCTTCCAAATCATTCTGCAGCACCAGAAAACATGGAGTGCAGCAAATTTCAAGTCAATTGTTCCAGGATAGGCGTGTAATACTACGTGTAATTCTTCCATTATCTCAGCATGTAATTTCAAGTCAATCCTCCCCTTTTCTGTGGGGGATACTTAAGTTCAAAAAAAAAGGGTGTGGGATACCAAAAAGTACCTGCATTGGGGTACCGGACAAGAGGATGCGCCTTGTACAAGGAAGGGCAGCCAAAGCCTACACATTATGCATTTTAGCGCTTTCAGCAGAACAGAATCAGAGAGGAACCCCAAGTGAAGATGAATAGTGTGTAAAAATGACATCAGTAAACTGACGGACCTTATTTGTCAGTGTCTGATCATTTTTAAGCCTGTGGGCCTCATCGCATATGAGAAGGTCACAGCTGCCTGGTCTTTCAAATTTTGAAGAATGCATGCGGAAGGTCTCATAAGATATGATAAGTACCTGAAGATGTTTAAAACACGACATATACTTTTAGCAGAAATTGTCATTAATTTGCCACTACGTTTTCATTTAGTATAGTGTATATTAACAGATAATGAGTAAGCAAAAGAAAACCTGAAGACGGCTCAAGGGTTTTAAGAAACTTTCTATTCCAGAAAGAACATCAGCACGTGTGCTTTCACAGAGGGCCAGTAGCTGCACTCTGCCTTTCAACCACTTCATTATCTCAGACTCCCAGTTGCTAACTAAGCTTGTGGGGGTTACAATGACAGCCCTTTTAACCATTGGCTTATCATCAAAGCCTTGACAAAGAAGGGTATATAGTAAAGTTATTGACTGTAAAGTCTTCCCCAATCTGGACATGTACCAAAAATGCTTACAAGTTAGAAGTTAGAAGTAGCTTTATAACAGTGAATCAGTAATCAAAATGAAGGTCAAAGAAAACATGTAATATTAAGCATTACATGAAAGTATAATAATGGACAACAGAGGGAAGGATTTCGTCAGCTTATTACCCCATATCATCAGCTAAAATGCAGCCAGAAATACCATCAGCACTCAGTGACCCGGATACACAATCAAACATAAACTGAACTCCTTCCCTGCAGTATATAGAACATAAACATGTAAAAAGATGCATGCTAAACTAAATTATAAGTTTATAACTATTCCCTCCATTTATAAAAATATGACACAAAGGATAAGCTAATTAGTAGTTCAAAAACGAACTAATTAGATTTTCCTAACGACGAACTACACAGGAGATCTGTGTGTCTTTTTATTAAGATAGAGAAATACAAGACATACTTTCAAAAAGGAGGAGGAGGGTGTATCATATAACTACTTTTACAACAGAGAACAAAGCAAGTGTTTAAGAATACTCAAAGTGAAAACAACAACATAAGAGCATAATACCTTTGATGGGGTCGGAGGTAACGCACAAGCAAGTGGTCGACTTCAATAGAATTGCAGTTTTCCTTCTCACATTCATCGCGTTGCCACAAAATCAATGGCTCAATACCAGGTGGAAGAGGTTCCTCCTTTTCTGATGAACTATCAATAGCAACAACAGATGACTGCGGAAGATGATGTATAACCGCAAATGTCTGTGTTGAACCCCACGGAACAAATCTTTTACGAGCTGAAAGGCGCCGAGCAAGATGCTCACTATTGTCAGTATATCCATTTTGGCATGGAGGTTTGAATGGCTTACGAGCTATTGCTGCTGCATCAGAAACTGAAAGAATACGTGGAATGAGTGGCTGCCTCCTTACAACCAGGTTACCCCTGAAAGAAACCAGAGAAAATATAAGTGAAGTCAAAGATGATGTGAATGTAAAAGTCAGATACAGCTGCCAATTGTCTATTTCCTGAGCAAATTGAGCTATCGACTTAAACCACAAACTTCTCAGTCAGACCTCATGCATCATTCCTGCCCCACCTGTCAAACAATCTAATAATGAAAATAATAACTAATAAGTGGCCTATGGTATAGTATAATTGTACAAACATGCAGCATCGTCAGTAACTTAAGTAACATTTTATCTCATATTTCGTTCACAGTGTACATTGTCTCATAAAATTGCAGAAACTCTTGGGGTTACATGCTATCTGGTAGTTAAGGTTTCATAAGTCATAAAGAATCGACCCCTTATTCATATTATTTCTGGAAATGCTAGATAACTTGTCACGCTTGTTGACATTCTTATTATCATAGCACACATCATTTATAGTGATTAGTAAACAAAATGCCTTAAGTTAGACAGAGCTTAAACCAATTAATTGACATTCAAGGCTTCAAACATTGGATATTGTACAACAGATTCCTTCAGGAGTTGAACCCATCAAATACTTTACGAAATAATCAATCCTCAAAAGGATCAAGCCATGTAACATTATTAGGCTTCCATGGGAATGAGGATTTCAAAATCCTAGTCTATCCCAGTCTAAACAAGACAGCGGGTGGGGGTTGTGGGTTTGTCTTGGTTTGTGTCATGGAACTATTATAATGAACCTGTAAACATGATCCAAAGCACGTTCTATAAAGGTGTGGACTTATATTCTATCAAACTCTGAAATGAAGGAATGTTACATTTTCAACAGAAACACATAAGGCTATCTTTCAATGTTCGAAAGTAATATCCATTCATCAAAACATTCACCAGCATCTAAACCACCACTAATCCTCGCTAGTACCAATCAGTACAACAACAGGTCACCAACATAAGACGAGATCCAGTAGTCTAGAGGCTGATGTGAAGGCGTCAGAGGTCAGACTCAGAGCGTACCTGACAAGAGCATCCACGTTCTGCGATTTCCTCTCCTTATCGGGAGCCGCCACGCCGCGACGCAGGCCCCGAAGTGGCCGCCTGCCGTGGCCATCGTGGTCGTCCCCGTCCCCGTCACCGCCCTCGCCGCAATCGCTGCTACCTGCTTCCTCCGCTTCGTCCCCACCGCCCGCATCACTGCTTTCCCCCACGTATTCGTCGTCGTCGTCGTCCGCCTCGGCCCCGCGGTTCCCCTCCGACTCCGACTCCTCCGAGTCGGATGAGACTGCAACGATCTCGTCCTCGTCCTCGTCGCCATCGCTGCCGCGGCGATTGTACTGGCTCCTCGAGGGCATCGCTGGCTCGCTGCCGCGGATGGTGAATGAGCGGAATGGGGACGAATGGAGCTGGCTCTGGATGCTTCGATTGCTGTTTCGGCTTTGGGGATTATCGAGTGGAGAGGCGGATTCGATTGGAGTTGAATTGAATGGATTTGGGGGAAGGCGGCACTGCAAAATTTTTGGCGGTACGAAAGGGGAAGCGTGCAGGGGAAGATGCGGGAAATGGGAGGGAAAAAACAGAGGTAAATGGGCCAAGCTAGGTGGTTAGGGCCCCGACGGATTTAGCCCATCTGTGTCTGGATAGCGCGTAACAGCCGACGACATGGTTAATTGGGCCACCTATTCTGCTCAAAAATGGGCCATCTATTGCAATAAAAAATGGTCAGGCCCTTCTAAGGGCATCTTCACTGGATCCTTTTCCCTTAGCATATTAAAATTCAGTAGAACTACGAGGCATTCTTTGGGCAAAGTATAAAAAAAATTATATGTGGGTGAGAAAAATAAAAATAAATAAATTATAATATGTTCAAGCATATTGAGAAAATCTCCATCTTCACCGGATCCTTTTCCCTTAGCATCTTAAAATTCAGTACAGGTAGGAGGCTTTCTTTAGGCAAAGTATAGGGGGCTGAGAAAACTAAAACTAAATTATAATATGCTCTAGCATATTGAGAAAATCTCCTTGTTATATGTGGGCCTCACATGTTAGTGCTAAATAAATATTTTTTTGTTCCTTTTTTTCTCCTCTCCCATTTCCATGTCTCAATGATGTTGTCGCAGAGCTCCATCAAGTGGAGGCATGGCGCGACAACCATAGTGACGGGTGCACAACACACCAATGGCTACCCACTGGGTGTAGCGCAAGGCATGGGGCGGCAAGTTCTCATTCTTGATTCAGGGGTGGTTCTCTCATTTTTTAAAAGAAAAAAGGAAAGGAGATATGCTATGACTTGATTTTTTCCCTCAAACTCTTTTAGAAGAAGATTATCACTTAATCTCAATAAATACCGTGGAGATGCTCGAAGGATTGCCAAGGATAACCAAGATCCAAGTTTTTTCTATGTATATATAGTGGAGTATATACACTACTTGTATTTACAAACTAATTAATAGCACCATCTCTACTTCTCGAGCTTATTAGTAAATCCAACCACGAGCATGCAAAGTTGCATTCAGGAAATGCTGCATCGCATACCAAACTTCCAAACGCAAGACCGCACAAAACGATGTTTACATACACTTCACTCTATTTTACAGCCAAACCCAGCGATTTCGCCGACGCCGTAGCAGCTAGCAATCTAGCACTACTCCTCTAGGTCCAGGTCTAGCTGGCTCATCTTGAGGTGGAGGTGCTTGTGCGCGAACGCGTAGAGCCTGCCCATCTCGTCGCCGTCCACCGCGCCGTTGCGGTTGGCGTCGGCGGCGCGCACCGCCTCCCGCGCCTTCCACCACACGAACCACAGGTTGAGGCTGCGCAGCGCCTGCTCCAGCTCCTCCCTGCTGATCCTGCCGTCGCCGTCCGCGTCGAACTGGCTCAGCCACGCCCTGAACTCCTCCACCGTCGTCTCCCCCTGCGGCAGCCCACGGTAGTACCGCATGAATGCCATTGCTATGTTACACACTAATCGTTTCCCTTGTCTGCCTGCGTACGGTGATGATATAGCTATCTATCCAGTATCCACGAGACAACCGTGAGCTATAGTTGATAACAACGCCGCTATATATACTGTCTCCCGGGCGGTCTGTGTGGTTAGGCCGGGTCGCCGGGAGGTTCCGGAGATTTGCAGTTCGGTTGCCGCACGTTTGGTGCGAGCGCGACGCCGGTCATGGACGGGGGCCGGACGACATGGAATTCTCGTGTGCGTTGTTAGGCAGAGAGGAGAATCAAGGTGCGGATCCTTGGACACCGCTTGGCCGTTTGACAGATGGATAAGATTCGTTACTTGAAATGAAACGAGGAGGCCGGCCGGGCGGCATCACCGCATCAGAGTTCGTGGATAGGGATGCCGGATGCGCGGGCCGGACGAAGAAGAATCGGATGCCTTCAACCTTTGCCGCGCACGCACTGTTCATGCAGTGGACCAGTACGTGGCCGTGTTGCTTGCCTAGTGACAAATTTGAACTCGATCATGCATGGAGCAATGAAGAAGAGAGCAGCTATGCCAAGTACGAACAATTCATATAGATGTTGTCAGTCGTAGCCAAGTAGCCATGTGCTGTTCTAGAAGATGGCCGAGACGCGACGTTGCTCAAGGATTCGTAACCACCGTCAGGCGCCCAGGTTGCTTGTGAGAAGCAGTAATGACGCATAGGCTTAGCCATTAGGTAACCGTTGGCCAAGGATTTCAGCAAAATCTTAGGTTTGATTCTGCCTTATAGCAGAAGTAATCGCCTTCACAGCTGGGTATTAACCAAGGCCTTGTTTAGATTGCTAGAAATTCCAATCTCTCTCCATCACATCACCATCACATCAATTTTTAGCCGCTTACATGGAGCATTAAATATAGGTAAAAACAAAAACTAATTATACAATTTAGTTGGACATCACGAGACGAATCTTTTAAGCCTAATTAATTCATGATTAGACAATATTTGTCAAATATAAATAAAAGTGCTACAGTGTCCAGAATTCTAACTTCTCACCCCTATCTAAACACGCCCCAAGATAAGGAGAATGGCTATTGAATATTGAACTTCCAAAGTTTTCCCATGTGAGGAGCAGTCTTCAAGGCCGAGCAAATCAATGCGCTTGCAGGTGATTTACTACAGTACAGTACAAGTATATATGCACATTCAAAATTTGAATAGTGCCTTGTTCTCTTTAGAGGTTGAAATTAGAATGTTGAATTTCGAACTCCTGTAGCACTTTCGTTTGTGTTTGATAAATATTGTCCAATCATGGACTAACTATGCTCAAAAGATTCGTCTCGTGATTTAGAACCAAACTATATAATTAGTTACTTTTTTTTATCTACATTTAATGCTCCATACATACGACTAAAGATTGATGTGATGGTGATGTGATTGGGAGGAGTTAGAATTTTTAGCGAAGAAAACAAGGCCCAGGTACCTTCGTCTCGACTTCACTGAAATCTTTTTACCTAAAACTGGTGACAAAGTTAGCTCCAGACAGTACCTTCCCCTCACGTTTTTTCCAGATTTTTCCCATTCTCAAGTCAGATTCTGAATTATGCGGCCAGCACTTTTGCAACCACTCGCTGCGCCGGAGTACTAGTCATCAACAACTAATTCGCTCTAGCTTTTCGAAATATTCACAAACGTGTGCCCAACATCATATCCTCTTCTTTATCATCCTGCAGAGGTAAAAAGATAGTATATGCTGCGATTGTGCATTTGTGCATCGGAATGTGCATATGTGCTTTAGGCTCTAAAATGCTCAGTGCTTTTGTAACCAACCGTTTCCTTCGTTGAAATTATTAAGGAGCTGCACCTGCATCGGATTTACGTTCAAAAGGAGCACGATAACATTATTTTGCTTAGCATATTATTGACAACCAAAATTGGCCATTTTGTAAAGTTATCAAAATGAGAAACAGACGTATATAAACAAAGTTTTTTACTCCATTCATTACATTTCATAAGGCATTTTATTATCTATCTATTTATATATTATATATTTAATAGAACTGAGTTAGTGGTACTCTAGTTGCCTCTCTAGATCCTTCCCATAGTTGGGTGGTCCACCAAACATGGCTAAATTATGACCCTCTTTTGTACAATTTATCTCTCTTTAAGTTAAGCTAGGTTGTTTGGCTGATTGATAAGCCGGCTGAGTGAAGAGAGAATAAGCTGAAACTTGCCGGTTAAAAAGCCGGTAGATTTCAGCAGATTGAATAGTAGTTTGTGAGAGAAAATAAGCTGAAATTTGTCGAAATCTGTGGTATTATACCGGCTGAACAGGGCCAACAGCTGAAAGCTAGAACAAGCCAAGAGGCGAGCTGCAACAACCATGACAGTGGGAGCCGGAGCTGGCAGGTTCTTGACTTATGGGAGACTCTTGGGCCAAGTCAAGTCTTGGCCTGGAGCCTCAGAGCCGCCTGGCTGGCGAGGAGTGCTGAGAGAATCACTAAAAGCAGCACTGGTCCTGCCTTGCTCGTTGCTATTGGCATAAACTTGGAGCTCGTACTCCCAAGCAAAGCAATGTATCCGTCGGGCCCTCCGGACGCGTATAACAAATTCAGCAGCTCCGGGGCTCCGGCAACGGTGCCGCCGCCGGCAGCGTACCACCACCACCACCAGCAGCAGGGGGTGAACATGAACCCTTCACGTCCCACCGGCGGCGGGCTGAGGAAATGGTCCACTGGCCTTTTCCACTGCATGGACGACCCTGGGAACTGTAAGCAGTCATCCCTTCGTTCCCCACTTCCTCTTCACAGAGTTCATAGCAGTTCTATGGCGATTCAAGCTCGTTTCTTCCATGGTGTTCAGGTCTCATCACATGCCTGTGCCCCTGCATCACGTTCGGACAGATCGCTGACATCGTGGACAAAGGCACCTGCCGTGAGTCGATCTCCTCTCTCAGTTTCAGTCTCAGCTTCCTCTGGTTTTCTCTCCTGAAACAACTCAGTTAAAGATCTCGCCGATTTCATCGCCGCAAAACTCTGGCTTGTTGGCAGCATGTCTCGCGAGTGGACTGATCTATGGGCTCATCTGCGCCTCGACGGGGATGGGGTGCCTGTACTCGTGCCTCTACCGGTCCAAGCTGAGGGCCGAGTACGACTTGGATGAAGGGGAGTGCCCGGACTTCCTGGTGCACTGCTGCTGCGAGCACCTGGCGCTGTGCCAAGAGTACCGGGAGCTCAAGAACCGCGGCTTCGACCTGGGGATCGGTAAGTGCATCACACACTTTAATTTGCTTCAGTTCGAGTTCACACTTCTCAGGTGGTGGGGAGCAAGCAACTTTTTACTCTCATCGCCATACCTACGAACAACTGATGTGTCGTGTGTCTGTGCGTGCGAAGGTTGGGAGGCCAACATGGACCGGCAGAGCCGAGGAGTCACCGGCGGCACGGTGATGGGGGCGCCGGCCATACCGCTGGGCATGATTAGGTAGATGATGATGATGGATGTGAAATGGCAGTTGTGCTTGCTTTCATCGATCGTCCTTTTGTGTTGCTATATGTAGTTATTTTTGTTTGCTCGAACCTATTGTAATTTATCTGGCTTTTTTCCCCCTCTCTCTTGTCTCGAGTCGTGTGGACGACGCTGCTTTTTAGTTGGGTGTGAATCGTATCCGTGGTATCTGTAATACTCCACTAGTTTGAGTCACCAGTTGAGTGAAGCTCAATAAAGTTTAGGTGGAATTAGAGTGTGATGATTGGTTTCTTTCCCAATATAATACGAGCCTGTAAATGCAGTAGCCATCTGTTTGATTGTCGTATCCATCCACACAATCGTTGGAGAGATCGCGTTTGGTTGGTCATTCCTACCCCGTCTCGTGCAGGTCATAATAAAACGCACGGGTGTAAGCTGTGATGAGCCAGGCCCAGCGAAAACGGGAGGAAGTCTCGTTTCTAGAGGCAGATTTTGCATCTTTGAAGTCTGGCTGAGGTGCTTCTATGGCTAAGAGCAACACTAATAATATAACCGACTGTAAGGTCGTGCTGCTGTTTACTTTCCCTGTCCTTTTGCTGTCTTTTGCATCTAGTGCAATAACTCACGATGTATTTACGTTTTGTTATGAAATGGAAATGGGGGTTTGTTCGAGAAAAAAAAATAACCGACGATAAGGTTCTTTACAACATTCTCTCAATTCATACATTAGTTAGTTAGCTCTTTAATATTAATATATAATTCATTTGTCTTTCTCACAAAGTTTCTGGTTCTTCTCCTAGCGTACAACTCGCTCCTCTCTTTTCTCCACTTCGGCATCTAGCTAGCTAGCTTATAGTCTGTTATTATACTTCTCTAACCAATCAAGTTGTCATCGCATCTCAAGAGCTTGGCATGCCAGATGCGGGAATCATCCTTAGTAGGTGCTCCAACGCGAATTAGAAGGTCGTGGCATCGACCCAAAACCATACGAAAAAAAAATCGATTGTCTTTTTGCCTTGCTCGTTACTTTATTACTTTTACTTTTGATGGCAAGTCTTTTTGTGTGACAACTATGATGCTAGGTAACGTTTAGTATAGGTGTTAGTTTTAATGCATACCAGTTGTTATAAAAAAAAACTTATTTTTAGTGTCAACTTCGCTAAAAACATGCGTAGCTTGCTGGTCTTAGAAGCTCCTTAGTTTGTCTGAAAAGTATGTGCGAGAGACAAATAAAGAGTCC
>DXKC01000866.1:0-11778 GCA_031170775.1 Cymbopogon citratus
GTCTAGGATGCACTTTGAAAGTCCACAGGAATTGCCCATCAACGACTATCTGTGCGACAACATGCTCTACAAGGTCGCAAGCATCAACCCCTGGTACGCAAATATTGTCAATTTTATGGTTACAGGTTATGTACCACCAGGGGAGAACAAAAGCAAGCTCATACAAGAAAGTCGCTGCCACATATGGGATGAGCCGTACCTCTTTCGAGTCTGCTCTGATGGTCTACTCAGGAGGTGTGTACCAACTGAAGAAGGAATTAAAATCATTGAAAGATGTCATTCATCATCATATGGAGGACATTATGGGGCATTTCGCACTCATGCAAAGATTTGGTAATATGGATTTTTCTGGCCAACCATGTATCAAGACACAAAAGATTTCATCCAGTGATGTGGAGCATGTCAGAGGCATGGAAACATAAATTCAAGAGATGCTATGCCACTGACCAACAACCTCTAGATAGAGCTCTTTGATGTCTGGGGAATTGACTACATGGGACCATTCCCAAAATCTCGACAGTGTGAATACATCCTGGTGGCAGTTGACTATGTTTCAAAGTGGGTTGAAGCCCTACCATGTCGAGCTTCAGATTCCAATCACGCCAAGAAGATGTTTGCAGAAACCATCTTTCCATGGTTTGGAGTTCCACGCATGGTGATTTGTGATGGAGGTTCTCACTTCAAAGATAGAAAGTTTCGACGCTTCTTATCCAATCATGGAGTCCGTCACAATGTTGCAACACCATATCATCCTCAAACAAGTGGGCAAGCAGAGACATCAAACAAGCAAATCAAGAACATTCTACAGAAGACCATCAACGAGATGGGGACAGCCTGGAAGGATAAATTGCATGGAGCACTATGGACTTATAGAACAGCTTATAAAACACCACTTGGAATGTCACCATACCGGCTAGTCTATGGGAAGACATGCCACCTACCAGTTGAGTTAGAATTCAAGGCACACTGGGCCATAAAGAGATGGAATATGGACTTTGAAGAAGCTGGAAAGAAAAGAAAAATGCAACTCTCTGAACTAGAAGAATGGCGAGAAAAGGCATACCATAATGCAAAGCTCTATAAAGAGAGGACGAAAAGGTGGTATGACAAAATATTGAAGAAGAAGGAATTCAAACCAGGTGACAAGGTGTTACTATTCAATTCTAGAGTAAAGTTGTTTGGACATGGGAAACTAAGAAGCAAGTGGGAAGGACCATTCAAGGTTGTAGATACTTTGACCCATGGGGCCATCACTATCCAGGATGATGCAGGTAATACTTTTAAGGTAAATGGCCATTGTTTAAAAGTTTTCTATGATACACAGCCACCTGAAGAAGAATTGGATTTAATTGAATATAAAGAGTTTGAATTATCAGAGAATAAAAAGAAAAAAAACACATCCTGCTAAATTCCATGTAGAAGATAAAATATAATTGAGGCTTTAGACAACTAATGCTCATGTTTCTAACACTTAATCAGTTCCACGAGTTTTGTTATCTATTTGAGCTGTGCAGGATTTTTGAAGCATGAAAAGAATGAATGACTATGTCAACATCTAGCTTGGGGGAGGCACCCCATGTGTATCAAGGTAAGTATTTCTTCTCCTATTTAATTATATTTGGTAGCTAGAAAATAAAAAGATGAATAATCCTGAAAACCAAATAAAGATTTCCCTTAGATATTTTTTTATGTCATTTTAAGTTTGCTAAATAAATGTAGGAGAGTGTGCCACCTTGTCAATATAAACCCCTAGAATAAGAACTCTCTTGAAAATGATGAATAGTTGCTCTGCTATAGTTTCTATCAAGTACCTAGTTTTCAAACTTGAATTTCCTCGAGTTTTGAATATAATTATTTTGATTTGAGATTCGCTCTAAATCTGAACTTGTGGGTAGCAAATACTTGATCTAAGTCTAGGGAGTTTGCGGATATGATATGGGAAAGTTTTGAGCTGCTATTTATCTTGCTCCTAGAGATACTAGAGTTCTGGAGATTTTATCTTTTGAAAATTAAAATTACTGCATGATGAGTTTCTGTATGACGAGAGTTTAAATTCCTGCCACAGCCACAAATACATGCTTGCTAGATTAGAAAGCCATACACTTATATTTACTGCTTGTTAGCATTGAGTGTGGTCAAGCTGTGCAGACCCTTAGAAACTGGTCATGCGGTTAAAATCAAGATTCACGTACACTCCACCTATATATGCTGCATCTACTCTGGAAGTACGCATCCACAAACCATCCACATCCACATCCTATTCAGATCCATCAAGAAAATAGTTTTATTCGTATCTGTTGATATTTCTAACGCCACCTAGTGTTAGGTTGTCACGGTCCTAACATGACGCCAAAAATATTGGTACTAAATGATATGCTATCTAGGAAAATAAACAATGACTCCGCAAGCGCATAGATAATACCGATGTAGCATTTTAACTAGGAGTATTCCAGGTATCGTTATTTATATTTTTACCACTAGGAAGGGATGCTTTGGAGTAATGAGCAAATGAGCACTGCACTTAAAGGATGAGCTTAACCATGTCTTTATCTATCTCAATGCAGGGGTAAGTGTCACATGATAATAATAATAATAATAATAATAAATGAACAGTGACTAAAGATAAATGAGAGCACATAGCCATAATTAATAGTATTATCCATCTCAATTAGAATACTCTAAGCTTATAACGCTAGCATAGATTAGGATGAGTCTAATGAATAAATCCTAAGGAACTTAACTATAATGTCAGAGCATACAATGATTAGTGCAATTACACCTAGCATCATCATTGGAATAGGTCATACTTATGCATAGTGACATTATTAAGGAAGGCCATATACAGTAACCATCTCTTTCCCATAATTGTGTGGTCTACCAATCCTACATTCGGAAGGAGGACTACATAGGACTCAACAGGACTGTCACTCCCTCGATCTACCTCACAATCTGGAATATAGGGGATAATTGCAGATAAATATAGTCTAGGCACCATGCCTACACAATATCTATCACTCACCCATTGGCCCAATGAGCAAGCGCTATACAATCCTATGCATAAACATAATTCTAAGCCAACTACGCTAAGCATATAATCAAAGTAAACTAAAAACAATGTAATTAAGAACATATTAAAATAAAGCAAAGTCACTTTTGATATATTAGAATATAACAAAGTCATATCCATGGTATGATGAACTAGAACTAGATATTACAATGAGGAATAAGAAATTACCAAGAACGATGACAGATCTGGACTCCAAGCTAGGCTTGACTCCTCCTAGATCTATTCCTATGTAGCTATGCTAGAGAACTATGGAGCTCTAGTTGAGATGGTGGCTTTGAGGCATCTCGGAACTGGAGAACTGATTCTCTCTTCTCTTATTCTCCAATTCCCCAATTGCTTTTCTCCAGGGGCCAGGGGCTCTGTTTATATAGCCCCATAGGATGCACCACAGCCCTTGGATCAAACCGACCTAAACATGTGGCCAAGATTGCTCTGCAATGGCAGTGGAGGCACGATTCGTGAGTCTCGACCTGATTGGTCGAGGTGAGGCAGCGGGCGCCGGCCCCCTCGGGCGGCCGCCCGGCCTCTGGCTCGGCCTGGCCTCCCCTTCGGTTGATGATCTTCTGGAACCTTCCTGATTATGGAAAAGTGCATATTCTGCCTTTCTCTCTATGTAATCCTGACATGTGGGCCATTCTTGGTCAATTCCTGATAACCCCCTGCAGAAACAGACTTTCACCAAAACTCGTGGAATTCTGTTAGTATAAACCCTATAACTAGATATTATTATTCTTTTAAGAGTAAAATGTAAGGTAGGTCCATGAACTTGTTTGAGTGTGTCATTTGGGTCCATGGACTCTCAAAATGCATTTCTAGCGCACCAAAGTTGTTTAAGTGTGTCACTTGGGTCCATATGCCTACATGGCGCTGCCAGCATAGCGCTGACTATTCACATGCACGGACGTGGCAGCACTCCGTCGCCTGGCCCGGTCCTGGTGGTACGCGCGTACCGTGCTCAGGCTCTCGTGCGTCTATGGCCTGGGCAAAGGGGGGCGGTTAAGGAAGCTATCCCTTCCCTCTGGATGCAGCGCGGCATGCGAAGACGACACTCACACTCAGTTGCAAGAGAGGCCGTCATGGGACCGCACTGGAGCTCGGCAGCCTCGTCGATTCGTGTGCGGCACCACCGCGTCCACAAGCATCCTGTCCTGGCACAACCGACGGGCACCTCGTTGAAGAAGCCGGCCACGTGGTGCTTATTATTGTGTTTCTGGAGCTCCTTTGTATTTGTTCATATCCAAGGACGTACGCCACCCGCGCATATATAGCAGCTCTTCAAACTTGCACGTGCACATGTACACTTCCGGGAGCTCGAGCGCCTGCGCAGTGGCGCACCAGCACCTCGCGTCGGAGCCGGTCATATATGGATGCGGTAAAGCATACAGTGCTTTTCCAAGATGTTTGAGGTTTCGGGAAGGAAAAAAAAAGAAGAAAAACGAATCATTGTATTTGATTGATGAGAATATCCCATATGCATGCATAGACACACTACACATTGAGATCATACACAAGAGAGGAATAGTATAAAACTATAAATAAATGAAAATATATGCTAAAATCTAAAAAAGATAGTCGTGGTTGCATTGCTAGCAACTGGCAAACGTGCATTATCCATAATATAAGTAGCTAGCTAGTTGCATGCATCGAGGTATTATGATCAACTATGAGAGATTCTGGTGTTTCGTTTCGTTTTGCACCTCATCAAGTGTGGTGGATACTTTTTGCCGAAACGCTAGCTCGTCGTACCCGGCGATGAGATGCCGCCGCTCTCGAGTCTCCATATGCATGACCGTTGCCGCATGACAGAGTGAGGTCTGGCAAGCACCAGGAGGTCGTCGACGTTGCGGCCGGCACAACCGAGTGACATGGGCACGACGTCTCGTACCAGCCCTGCATTGTGTGCCAGCGCTATCGGATGGAAAGCCAGCTAGTAGTGGAATTCCCGTGCGGACACATGCATGTGTTGCAAGTTCCATTCGTAGTCTCGTAGATCACTCTCGATCCAGGTATGCCGCGTGACCACGACGATCGAGCTGAGACGAGCGTACGTAGAAGTCTTCCCTATCGCCCATGCCCAGCGCTCGCAGACAACCTGAGCGTGCGTGTACCAGGTTGACCAGGCGACGGAGTGCTGCCACGTCCGCGCCCGTGAACAATCAGCGTCACGCTGGCAGCGCCATGTAGGCTTATGGACCTAAGTGACACACTTAAACAACTTTGGGGTGCCAGAAATGCATTTTGAGAGTTTATGGACCTAGATGACACTCCGAGACAAGTTTATAGACCTACCTTGCATTTTACTCTTCTTTTAATTCTTTCTCATGTTATGTTGATGGTTTAATTTAGCATTTATCTACCGTCAACACTATCCTAGGAGTAAACTACCTAAAAATATTCCTATCATTCACTCTTGCTAGTCAAATATAAAGCTCCAAATATTTCTAAAGCTACTTCTCAACAATGTATCTAATATAGAGGCTTGGGTGCTCCTTAGTAAAAAGAAAAAAAAGAGAGAAGAGAAAATGAAAGAAAAAAAAGAAAGAGGACAAATGTCCCATGCAAGAAAAAAAATCAAAGAGCAGCCCAAGATCTCCTCAAAAGTCTTCAATGTTCGAAGAGAGGTATGTAATTTTTCAAAGGAGCTATATTCAGGTATTCACCATTACCATTCTTTACCCCTTCACTCCATTACCACTTATACACCATGCCACCATATTCACCACTTACCATACACATGCACTTCTTGATTTGACTTTATGACTCATTCCTCTGGATCCACAGTTTGACTGTGCAATATATGTTTGCAAGTATGTATTTGCTGTCTCCCCACCTATGAGCTCCACATAAGCCGATTAGAATTAGGGTGAGAGAGAGAAGGCAATATCACTATGCTTAATACCACATACCTTGAGAGAAGAGAGAAGGCACACAATATCAATGCCTTGATAAGGATCCACAAATACCACAAATGAGAGATCAGAAAGAGTCATACATATGAATCTCTGAGTTTTATTTGAAAACCTACAAAAACTCCAGAATAATAGTTGATCAAAGAGTTAGAGACATGGCGCTTGATTTGACCGTTCTGTCTTTCAACTGCTCAAGACCCAAGTGACGGCTACAAGCCCCATGGTGGAAGGTAATATGAGTAAGTTTTCATTAGAATAATTTATTCTAAACTAGAGGTAGAGTTCTTGTTTGAAAGCATATGTATCTGTAAGGCATTATAGCATTGTAGCAACTCCTGAACCATCACTGAGTTTAGCTTTGCTCAGGGACGAGCAAAGGTTAAGCTTGGGGGAGTTTGTTGACGGTAGATAACTCCTAATTTTAACCGTCAACTAAACATGAGAAAGGACTTAAATATAAATACCATCTAGAAATAGGGGTTATACTAATAGAATTCCATGAGTTTTGGTGAATGTCTGTTTCTGTAGGGTGACAGCTGAAAAGAACCAAAGATGGTCCACATGTTAGGTTTACATAGAGAGAAAAGGCCGAACACCAACTTTTCTATGATCTGGAAGGTTCCAGAAGACACCAAACCGAAGGATAGGACGATACGCCACGCTGGCCAGGCGCCCGCCCAAGATTCCAAGCGCTCGCCTGCTGACCTGGACCAATCAGGTCCAGGCTCACGGATCCTGCCTCCACCGCCTTTGAGGAGTAATCTCTACCGTGTTTTAAGTCGGTTTGATCCAAGGGCTGTGGTGCATCCTACACAGCTATATAAACAGAGCCCTTGGCCCCTGGAGAAGGAATCCCATGTAATTATAATTCATTATTCGGAGAGAGGATCAGGTGAGAGAGACTCCTTGATGGGTCTCCTCCCTGGAGCTTAGCTTTCAAGAGAGATTTGGGAGAGTATAGGGTGGAGGTAGAAGTGGAGAAAGCCCAGCATGTCGGTGTCTCCTTCTAGTTGTACCTGCAGGATCAAATCTCCTAACTCGAGGCTTGGTTCTAGGATCATTCGGCAATTCAACTTCTAATACTAGTAAGTTTATTGTTCTTATTATTCTTTGGTCTTCGAGATTACTTTATTCGCTTCCGGTAGGGAATAGAGTAATCGTTCGTAGCGTAAGCATGGTGCTTGGGCTAGGAATACTCGGGGATACACCCTATTGGTCGGATTAGTGGTAGTACATTGGGGGGAAGTGAAAGTCTCCCTGGTGGTTATCAATTCCATATCCCATTGGTAGGACGATAGGTAATGTGTGCCAAGATTAAGCATCCTTTGTGGTGTCTCTTTTCCTCAGGTTGCCCCCCTTAGAACAATAACCATATAGCTTACCACAGGTTAGAGGAAGACTGATGGAGTAATCCTCTCTATATCGCTCATATCTCACTATCTTGTCTGTAGCTCAGGGGTTAAGTATAGACTAGAGTTAGTCAGATGCACGTTTTCTCCTTTGGGATAAATAAATAACGATACTCTGGACATATCTCCCGTGTGAAGTGCTCACCGATATCCGTGTGCTTGCAGATTATTTCTCTGTGTGCGTAACTAATATCAATAGTAATTGTTCATAGCATAAGCGTGGTGCTTGGGCTAGGAATACTCAGGGATATCTCCTATCGGCCGGATTAGTGGTAGTACATTGGGGGAAAGTGACAGTCTCCCTGGTGGTTATCAATTCCATATCCTGTTGGTAGGACAGTAGGTATTGTGTGCCAAAATTAAGCATCCTCTGTGGTGACTCTTTTTCTCAGGTTGCCCCACTTAGAACAATATTAGCACAGCTTACCATAGGTTGGAAGAAGACTGACGGAGTAATCCTCTCTATATCGCTTAATTCTCGCCAGCTTGTTTTGTAGCCCTTGGGTAGTAGCTAAGAAGGGTTAGTCTTTTGCACGCTTTCTCCTTACAAATAAATAAATAATGATACTCTAGAGTATCTCCTGGGTGAAGTGCTCACCGATATCCATGCGCTTGTGGATTATTTCTCTGTGTGCGTAACTAATATCAACACCCTTGTCGACTGAGTGCGAGTGGTGTGAGAGTGGTGCTAGGTGGGAGAATGTGTGGATATGCTGACGGATTAAAACTTGATGAACAATTAATTGCTATTTACTACTTGGTGCTACTTCATATACGCTAGGATGCAATCCATAGCCAAATTACTAGGATCACCAAATCCCTTTATTTTCTATTTCCACTAAAGCTCATCGGTGCTGACCATGGCCTGCACACATCTGACGGTGTGCAGTTTTTCTGACTTCTAGAGATAATGAGATTTAGGAGGATTAGATGGTCTTGTGCCTGCACTCAAGTTTGGTTTGGAGGATCAAGTCTACGCCCGCTAACATTCTACGCCGACTCTGATGATTCCCGTGAAGGACTCACCCACTGACGTGCTACGCTGATGTCCTTCTCGATACATCGTCGTTAGATTAACATGTAATAGGTGTGTTATCAAATATTGTAATACCATGTATCTTGTAATTTAATGATGTATGACTGAGATATCAACTGATATATGATAATGTGATGGAGTTATTTCTTAGCACTATTACATTATAATTCAAATCTGTGGATTTTCCCTTCATGGAAAATTGAGATCGTTTCAGAAACACAAGACTAGACTCTAACACAACCTAACCAGCAACAAGACCTTGACCAGGACACAAACTCAATACAACGGAATCTGACAAGAACTATGCAATGGCTAAACATGGTTCTGGGATAAGGGAAAACATAGACTAAAACTGTTTTTGGCTTTTTTGTGGGTTATAGGATGAAGGCAAAAACAAACTAAACTAGGGTAAGGGCAAACCTAATGGTGAACCTGAAGCTTTGATACCACTTGATGTGAACTAGGGTTCCTGATCTTCTGAAAGGTTCTGATAACTCTTGATTTGGTGGAGTCACGACACAAATTGATCCGGCTTCTGAAAAACTCAGTTCTAAACCCCGCAATCACAGCACCATGTCTTCTCTGGTTATCGACTGGCGATGCATGGTTGACCTTGCAAAGAAGGCTAAGTCCTTGCTGCTAATCAAAAAACACAAGCAAGAATAAGAAAGATTGCTACCAAATTACAGATGAATAATTAATCTCACGAGTTGGGGTCTCACAAACCAATGACGGCGGTGAAACTGTTTGAGACAGAATAATCTAAGCAAAACCCAACCCTAACTCTAGCAAAGACTAAGACTTTATAATGTCTAGGGTCGTACAAGACCCCCTGGAGGCACCCCTAATGGGTTCCAACACGATACATGGCCCAAAGACCAAAATACGACATCGCAGCATCAGAACAGATTCTGAATGCCACCTTACAACCATGATTCTTGTCGTCTCCTGATGAATTTGGGCCTCCAACATAACTCATTGGAAGAATCTTCTCGTTATGTTTCTATATGACCAATTCCGAGTCTGTATGCAACCTAGGCGGCTGATTTTGCGATGACTGCTCCTGAACTCTGAACCGGACTTGAACTCGACTTGATTTGGATCTCCATCCTTACTCGGGCACCCTTGATGATCCTCCATGCCAACAAGCTAGGTGTCTCCTAGTCATCTCCTTGATTCCTAAGTAAAACATAATCATTAGGTAGCCATCTATTCTCAAAATCATAAAAAGAATTACTTAGGAACGAGCTCACCTCTAAATTTAACTATCGCGCGCGAGCTCTGATGATTGGACCTTGAATGTCCAGTAGCTGATCATCTTGTGTAACTGAAGGAGTGATGTCCTCATCATCAACCTCCTAGTTTTGAAAACTCTAAGCATGCAAACCATGTTTTTAAACTCTCCAAAGCCTTGTATGGTCTGAAACAAGCACCCAGAGCCTGGTACGACCGCCTAAAAGCTTTTCTGGTTGGTTGATAAAACTTCATTTTTCCTCAAGCATGGCATTGATACACTCATTGTTTAGATTTATGTGGATGACATAATCTTTGGTGGCTCCTCTCACTCACTTGTTGCAAAGTTTTCTGAAATGATGACTAGGGAGTTCGAGATGAGTATGATGGGTGAGCTGACATTCTTCTTTGGGCTCCAAATCAAGCAAACAAAGGAAGGTACCTTTGTCCATCAAGGGAAGTACATGAAGGATCTTCTAAAGAAGTTTGATATGGGCGAGCCCAAGCCTCTGACAACGCCCATGTCGATGATGACTGCCCTTGATGACGACTTGGAGGGAGAACTGGTGGACCAAAAGGAGTACTAAAGCATGATCGGGTCACTGCTATACCTGATAACGATGAGACCGAACATCCAGTTCACAGTCTGCTCTTGCGCACAGTTCCAATCTTCACCACGCACATCGCATTGTTAGGCTGTCAAGCGCATTCTAAGGAATCTCCGCTACACTCCCGAGTTTGGTCTTTGGTATTCGACTTCTTCGACTCTTTCACTCTCTGGTTTCTCTGATGATGATTATGCTAGGTGTTCGGTTGAAAGGAAGTCTACCTCGGGTACTTGTTAGTTTTTGGGAAATTCAGTTGTCTCTTTGTCCTCTCGCAAGCAGTCCACCATAGCCCAATCTACCTGTGAGGCTAAGTATGTTGTTGCTGCTGCTTGCTGCTCCTAGCTACTTTGACTAGTGACCACCATGAGAGACTATGGTCTAAACTTCACCAAAGTGCCACTTTTCTGTGACAGCACCGGTGCCATTGCAGTTGCCAAAAACCCAGTTCTCCACTCTAGAACCAAACTCATAGAGGTGAGGTTCCACTTTCTGAGAGACCATTATGACAAAGGAGACATTGACCTACACCATGTCGGCACCAAGGCCAGATTGCAGACATTTTCACCAAACCCCTTGACCTAGCCTAGTTCAATCTGCTATGAGGGGAGTTGGGTGTTTGCTTTCCATTTTAGATGTGGGAAGTTTTGGATCTTGTACACTAGTTTTGTTGTCCTTTCTCTTGTTTTTGTACTTTGTATTATATTGCATTACATCTCATCATGTATTATAGAGCATGTTTAGAGCTTCACTTATATAGCTTTTAGAATGAGATTATGCTCTTTTTGATATGACTTGTGTGTACATGATGATGCTAGTCGCTTAGTGTTGGGTATTTTAACCGCACATAGAAAAATCTGTAAGTGTACGAATACCGATGTAGCTTTGACCCGGGAGTATTCTAGAGTATCGATTTCCATGGGGAACATGAAGTGTTCTAGAAGAATTAGGAACATCCAAGAAAAAGATAACTATAGGGTAGAGAGGGATTTTAGGGTTTTCTAAGTTGAATGGTTGGTAAGATCAGACTTACTCTACTTTATTTACCTTGGAGCAATAATACCTTTCCGACTCTCGATAAAGGTTGGGAGGAAAGTAGTCGAGGGAAGGCTGCCAAAAAGCTCTATGAAACACCAACCCTAACGTGGTGGATTACAAAGACCTGCCAGAGCTATCACCTCTGGGGCTACCACAACTAATAGGAGGATTGGGCACAAACTTAGGTAAACCCTAGTCTAGACGCCACGTCTACACCAGCGCTTACAACTCTAATCCTATATCTAAGACTAGAGCACTCAATACAAGCGGAGAACCAGTAAATATGCTAAAGCAAGTACAGATATGAATTAAATATAAAACTCAGAAGTAAATAATAAAGAACCTGGAGATTGCTGAAGACGAACTAGATGCTGCACTTGTATAATGTCAAGGAAGATCTGACATATCTGGCTCCTCCTCAGCTCTTTCCTCTCTTTCCTCTCTCTAGAACCCTAATTACCACTAGATGAACTAGAACTAG
>DXKC01000868.1:0-11932 GCA_031170775.1 Cymbopogon citratus
TGCCAGTATAGATGCTTCGTAGCCTAGTCGTAGGTTTGTACTCATCAATCAGTTTGTCAGGTCTGTGTGCAGTTGGTTTTCAGAGTGGTACATTGGTTACTGGTTGGTTAGTGCAGACAGGATGTTACCTTTTGTAAATCTTTTATACTAGCAGGAAAAATTAGCTTAGGCCTTATTTTCTTTGCTAGAAATTCTAACTCCTCTCCATCACATCACTATCACATTAATCTTTGGTCGCATGCATGGAGCATTAAATGTAGATAAAAAAGTAACTAATTACACAGTTTGTTTTTAATTTACGAGACGAATCTTTTAAGTCTAATTAGTCTGTAATTGGATAATAATTACCAAATACAAACGAAATATTACAGTGTTTCAGAATTCTTAACTTTCTAACACCAAGAGAACAAGGCATTAGTTCAGTCGCTTCTCGAGGTGGTATAAATTGGAAATACATAGCATCTTTTGTGAAGAATGACAGTGACAAAGTCACAAACCGTGTGGTAATTTCCAGCTTGCTGATCTGGAACTGCATGGGGGCAGAACGGGCTCAAAGATAGACCTGATTATATTGGGCCGTAGAGCTATCGGGCTTCATTCATTGCGCAGGATGGGCCGCAATTGAGACAGGCCCAGCATATGGCTGGGCCTTTTTCTGAGGGGGAGAGAGAGGGAGACGTTGGCGCGGCGCGGCGACACTGCTGTGCTGAGCCCGAACAAACGGGAGGAGAGGAGAGAAGCAAAACGGAGCTCGCAACCACGGCGGAGAGAGATGGCCTTGAGCGTCCTGCTCTCCCCGTCTCCGCCGCGCCTTCCGCTCCCGAGCGCCACCGCCACCACCGCTACGGCCGCCTCGTACCTAATCTTCGCCGGCCAGGAGCACCACCGGCGGCGGCGGCGGCCGCTGGAGCACGGGTGCCGCTGCGGCCGCCCGCCGGAGCCGGTGCTCGGCGGCAGCAGCCCAGGTCGCCGCGACGAGGAGGCGGCTTCAGGACCCCTCGGCCTCGACGGCAGCAGCACGTCCTCCTCGGGTGAGCCGCGCAGGCCTAGCTATATCGTAATTGCAAAGCAATTCGTGTGTTTGTGTGTGGTAACTGGTAAGGAGCCGCGGATAAGAAAATTTTGGAGTACTGGAGTGGGGTTTGCATTGTGCTCGGAGAGATGGTGAAACTTGCGGTTGTCTGAGGAAGCAAGCACCAGAGGAGTGCTATGACTGAATTTTCCACAGCTAACTTCTGGAAACTTGATAAATTTGTTTGGGGAAGCATCGAGACCTTTGGTGTTATGCAGTTGCAGGACTTCCTTATAGTGCGTGTGGCCATAGGCCATTCAGAAAACATTGGTTTTATGCAGTTGCAGGACTTCCTTATAGTGTGTGTGGCCATAGGCCATTCAGAAAACATTCGGGATACATTTCTCTATTTTGCTTGCATAGTTATAGCACCAAGCCACCAACCTTTTCCAGTCAGTGCTCATTTTCAGAAACTTCTCACTAGATAAGATAGTTGGCACTTGTCACGTGCCTTGTTGATAACATAACACAATTCCTAATTCTAGCATAATGATAATCACAGAATAGTAACGCATAACATTTTCCTAGTTATTTTCTTTCCTGTTTTGTTTAAGTAAGCTAGCTGTAATGTTTGGATGTCAACTGTCAAGTACCTTCTGCTTTCATTTTCATCGCACTATCTATTTTAGGAAGTGCAAAACCAAGATATCAAGTAACTATGAAAGAAGAGGACACAAAAAATGCAGACCACGAGGAGTGGCAATATAGTGCAGAAGGCTTTTCGAAGAGCATGTCCAAGTCAAGATACTTGGAAGTATTTGGGGTTGATTTGTCCCCTGATAATGTGGCTGTTGCTATTGTTTATTTTGTGCAAGGAGTTTTAGGCCTTTCCAGGCTTGCTGTCAGCTTCTACTTAAAAGATGACCTTCATCTCGAGCCAGCAGAGGTATGGTGGTGAAAGTCCTCCGTTTGCTTCATCTAGATACTAGTCCATTTCAGCTTTCAATCTCCATGCACGCGTGCCTTTAAGCAGTACAAGTACATCAAGTGCATTCCCTTAGAACTCTTGTTGTGTGAAAAATATATGTGTAACATGCCTCGGTACAGAGATTAACTTGGTTGGTGTTTTCTAGACTGCAGTTATATCTGGGTTCGCAGCCTTGCCATGGTTGGTCAAGCCCCTCTATGGCTTCATCAGGTTTCACCTAAATACCGACTATCCTTCCTATTATCCCTTTCTTTCTGTATATAATATGCACTTAATTGCAATGCTGTACTCTTGATATTTCCCTATACAGTGATTCTGTCCCTCTCTTTGGATATCGGAGAAGATCATACCTATTTCTATCAGGCATCCTTGGAGCACTTTCATGGAGTTTGATGGCCACTATTGTGGATGATAAATACAGTGCAGCACTCTCTATTGTCCTTGGATCACTTGCAGTTGCCGTCTCTGATGTTGTAAGTTGGAAAATGCTTGCTTAGAATATTTCGGTTCAACTTTTGAATTGTACCTTCTAACATTTTCTTTATGCTTTGTTCATTCCATGGAGCTACACTGCAGAGACAGCATATAGGCTGAGAACAAGAGCATTTATGCACTAGTTTTAAAACCTTTTCTTAATGAACTGCACTGGACAGTGCATGTGTGCTTTCTGAATTCATGTGTGTTGGTTTGTTTTCAAAATGTAACTGAAAAAAACAATTCAGGTTGTTGATTCTATGGTGGTTGAGAGAGCTCGAGGTGAATCACAGAGTACATCTGGATCTCTCCAGTCGCTATGTTGGGGATCCTCAGCCTTTGGAGGAGTTCTGAGTGCATACTTCAGTGGTTCTTTAGTGGATACTTATGGTGTAAGGTTGTGTTGCTAATAGACCTGATAACAGCTGATGAAGTTTCTTGGTGTTTAAAGTTCACTGATGAGTTGTTCCCATGAATGCAGATTTGTTTTTGGCGTTACGGCACTTTTGCCACTGATGACATCTACTGTTGCAGTTCTTGTAAATGAAGATCGCTTACCTTTGGAGGAATGTTTGGTCTCACTTTCAGTTTCAAGTTCAGAATTAATTGAGAGCTCTAAGAAGCGTATCATGCAGATTTGGAATTCAGTAAAGCAACCCAGCATATTCCTACCCACTTTGTTCATATTCCTTTGGCAAGCAACACCGCAATCAGACTCTGCCATGTTTTTCTTCATGTATGTTCACAGACTCATTTTGTCAGCTTAATTACTATGTACTATTGTTTTAGATTTATTTCTGAAATCTAACAGCTTTTGAGTATTCAAAACGTGACAAAAGAAAGTTTGAATTCTTGCATAGAGCAATTAATTCCGAACCTGAAGCTGCTGGTGCTGGAAAAGTTTGAATTCTTGCTGATAACTGCTGGTGCTGGATCTGCATCTAGCTCTGATCTTGGATATCCGTAATTTGAACAGAAATGTTAAAAAAATCCCAAATCTAGTGCTAGAGCTCTGATCTTGGATATCCGTAATTTGAACAGAAATGTTAAAAATTCCCAAATCTAGTGCTGGATCTGCATCAAGCTTGTGTTGATCTTGGATAGCAGCGATTTGAACAGAAATTATTTCCTTCCATGCTGAAATTATCGACTCTGGTGCTGGGGTTCTAAGCTGATTTACTGGTACCAGTATTAGTAATCAATTGAAAATCTATGAGATATAAGCTATATAGATTATGGTTTACTGGATAGAAAAATCTGAAAATAATTAGATTTGCCGCATGCTTCTTGGCAATGTGAATAAAATATCATATTCGTCACATTTCACTTTATAGTAATATCACTGTAGTGAATCAATATGCTATAAGCTCAAATTTCTTTGTGCTAATTAAATATATTTCTTAATATTGCATCTAGATAACAGCTTATACTCTAAGTACATAAAGTCAGAACTTGACCACAAAATTGGTATTGCTCTGGTATGTACATTAGAAATCTTTGTATTGACATCTCTTTGAAATGACTGAATCTTCATATGCTATCTTCTGATGCATTTCAGCACAAATAAGCTCGGATTTACTCCAGAATTTCTAGGACGTGTTACGTTTGTTACATCAGTTGCATCCTTACTGGGTATCGGAGTGTATAATTCATTTTTGAAGGAAGTTCCACTGAGGAAAATCTTTCTAGTGACAACAGTTTTAGGCTCTGCTCTTGGAATGACACAGGTCGTCTTCTGTGCTTACTTGTTCTAGTGTTGCTCCTGCAATATATGTTGCAAAATCAAGTTTACTTTTGTATTTTTAAGGTTCTTCTTGTCACTGGGCTCAACCGGAAGCTTGGCATAAGCGACGAATGGTTCACCATTGGGGATTCTTTGATTATCACAGTCCTTGGTCAGGTATGAAACACTTTTGCAACAACTACATGATTCAAGAAATTACCTTGCATGCTTGGTATTTGAAGTGATGATATACTAATTGGAGGGAGCAAACTATAAAATTACACTTTGTTTTTGTCTTGTCTTGTAATTCTGCAAGGTGGTAGCTGCAAAAGAGCTGTTTTTGTTCCTGTTGCATGAAAATCGACATACCAACCTAGTTTACTCCTGTTCCTGTTACAGTAGGGGCTTGCCCCTCCTGTTTATTTCAAAAAAAAAACGACATATCAACCTAGTTTCTTTTATATGCCTACCACACACTCTATGATTGGACAAAATGTGTTAATAATATTAAAAGAGCAGCAAAGGTTTAAATATTTAAAAATTAATAGTAAAGGCATAAATAGCAAAGACTAAATTAATCGAGGCAGAATATGAATATGCTACCAAAGTCGTACTGAAGTTGAATATCCAGATTTAATTATGGCATTCATTCGTATAGTCCAGGTTTAGATATGATACAATAAATTCCGTGGATTTCATAAACATTTTAAACATGAAGACATCTGTATCTGCACCGTGCTTTTGACACCTTGACATAAACTTGTGCTGTAGGCTTCCTTTATGCCTGTCCTGGTGTTGGCTGCAAAGTTGTGCCCTCCGGGAGTGGAAGCAACTCTATTTGCCACTTTGATGTCCATTTCTAACGCCGGAGGTGTTGCTGGTGGTCTAGTGGGCGCTGGTCTAACACAATTACTGGGAGTCAGCAGTGACAACTTTGAAAACCTTGCCCTGCTGATCGCAGTTTGCAATCTCAGTTCCCTGCTACCTCTGCCTCTTCTGGGTCTCCTGCCAGATGAATCCCCTAATGCAAATGTCTCACAAACAAAAAATGATTGATGTTTCTGTATCTCCACGCGTCTTTGCAAGATGAAAGGGGACTCATTGGAGGAAATGGACATCAGATTGCTTTTGACACGTGATGCAACTGATGACGTAATAAGAACATTGAGGTTGGCTGCTCTCCTGAAATTTGTGGGCGCCACACCATCACCATCTCTGGGAGCATGTTGGACCAGGAAAGTTGGCTGCTTTCCTCGCAGAAATCTGCATGGCAGAAAGCAATCAGCTGTGCTCGTGAGCAGGTGTGCCTGTATTAGGATCCATCTACGTGTGCAAATGAGTACTGAGGTCTGAGGCTCCGCAGAATACAGGATTATTGGCTACTGTAGTTTACTAAATACGGAACGAATTAATCTGTTATTCTGGTCTGGTCCTTTGTCTAGCCACTAAAAGCTTGTAACCCTGTATAGTTTACAAAGAAAGAACGGTTTCTGAAGCCTGAAGATGGCATTTCCTGCGCAGTCTGGTAGAGGAGTTTTTTTTTCTTCTCAAAACGAAGAGATAACCGTTGTCAGAAGAAGAGCTAAGCTGACTAGGAGTATTTATTTGGGACGGCATGGGCAACGTTCGTTGAGTGCTGTCTGGTCCATGGCGTTGGCACGGCTGATCCGACCTCGGGTGCCCCACGACCTACGGGAGGATTTCAGGATTAAGTATGCTTCTGCGTTTCGGAATTCATTCACGTACGTACGCTTGCTACGTGCCTGGGTGGTTTTGCAGACCTGCGACGAGCTGGACTCGGGGCGGTGTATTGCCACTGAGCGGCTCCGATTTGTTTTGTAATGTCTGGGGACATAGGGTTCACTTTTCATAATGTCTGGGGGACATTGAGTTCAGCTGAACCTGCAGTAGAAATCATAAAGACTTTCCTAAAGCACAAGATCACCAATGTGAATAACTGAACATATCATGTTTACATAATAACTGAATACATCATATTTGCATAATGACTGAATATATCACGTTTGCATAATAACTGAATATATCATGTTTGCATACCAGAAAAGAAAAGAGATCATATTCGTTGTCCTAATTATCACCCTTGTTAAGCTCGAGAGGAAGAACATGTTCTTTTCAGTGGAGGACCCAACTTGGGCAAACCTTCAATGAAAAATCAGAAATGCTTCCTCCCTCCGACACACATAAGTTTTATTCACCTTGCTCCGTAGAAGATGAGGCACATCTGCCCCAGCTTTCATGAGACGCAGAAGGGCAGGGAGCCAGCCTTCGGACGGGTCTAGGGAGACTATTCAGCAGTCAGCCAGCATAAAACAGTTTCAGCTATCCCACTAACAGCTTTACAACAGAAGTGGATGCCCATACTATGTCCTAGCGCAACTAAACACGCCTGTGTCTAAATCACCTGACCTAAAATTTAGCCAACTCCTTTCCAAGAAATACAACAAACAATTCAACACCGGAATATCAATTGAGGGGGGATACATGGAAACCCTATGCTGCTATCACCAACATTCTCTCGTCAGGATGCCCACGCACATTAAACTTGGCGCGTGGATCTCCAGCAACTCAGCGACCCAGTTACACTGCAGGTTCTTCCTGTTTACCTGACTCTGACAAACCATTGCCATTAGTAGCTTGAGTTTTCACACGGTATACCTTAGTAGCTTGCTGTCTCTTATCCTGTTGCAATCTTGGGTTATCCTGCTTAGGCTGCCTATCCGGAGCTGGTTTTGCAGGTACACCCATGTGGCCTCCGCTTGGTTGCTTCCCAATCCAGTTACTAGGAGGTAATGGTGGTGGAACCCCATTTACTGGTCTCTGCTGTGGGAATCCCCCAGTTTGGAAAGGTCTCTGAGGTATAAAACTGATGTTCTGCATAGGCCGCTGGGCTGGAGGTCCGGCAAAGTGATTAGGATGTTGTTGATTGGGCCAGTATCCAGAATTCTGCATCCTATTATTTTGATGAGGCCTTGGCCCATCTTGGATTGTCAACTTCGACATTGATGCACGGATACCAGCATCATGACTTCGGGAGTTTGGCCGCTCTAGTATCCGCATTGGCTGTCTGTTAGCTTGAGAATCACCAAAAAACTGAGGACGAGGGTTTGGAGCACCTCTAGACATGTGTGCATGGTATGGATTATCCACAAAACCCCTCTCATACCCCAATGGTCCAGCAGGCCTTGGTCTATTTCCAGGGCCATAGGGTGCACCCCTGTATGGCATATCAAGTAACCCAGCAGCATTGCCAGATTTGATCTGAAGGGAGTTTTTCACCAGACGGTGTGCAGCTTCTCCTAAGAGAGAACCATAAAGGGCTCCAGAAACCTGAGGCCTGTAAATGAAAGAAATCATGATAGGTGCAAACAGATTACCAGATTGATCAGGCTACAAAAACAGGGTGAAAAGCTAGTCAGGATGAAGTAAAAGTGCGCTGATCTAAATTCGCTAAACAGTGCACAGCTTATATAGTATTTCATTTAAAGTGGATACCCAGGCTCCTATAGTTCCTGAATATTCTCTAGTGCAAGTGGAAGCAAGCATTATGACATATCAATCATACCTTTCTCTTGCTTGTCGGCGACTATTATCTTCATGCCACAACACAGGAAAGGGTTTGAAATCACTAGGTTTCAGTATCTACAAAATGGTACACTTGTTCCATGAATTTATCTTTAAACTGCTTATAGCAAACCAACATCGAAATTGATAAAAACGAAATACCACCATATAGTTCAATTGATAATGATAACATACTTATATAAAGGTCATAACAGTGCAAACATGAATAATGCCCCCTTCTGCCATTAGAAAATACCTTAAGTGAACACTAAACTTTATTATTTCTGAAAACAAGCAATCAGTTCTTTGTTTTTCTTCTTGTTCTAGCCTCGCTCGAGCTTAGCTGAAGTGTTCTCCTTTCCTTTTGTACAGTGGTTGTTTTTGTGTTTTTACCAAATCCAACAGTGGGGGAGCCCCCCTGCTGTTTTCTTGGGAAAAAAATTAATAAAAATATAATAAAAAAAACCATTCACACCCTATATGCTTGGTACGGTAACAAAAAAACTAAATTAAGTTTTGGGTTTAGTTTCTAAACTTGCACCCCCTCTGGAATTTTCGTCAGCCCTGCTACTGCCTTTATTGTTCTGCACTATAGATTATTGTGCATTTGTGCTCTGAAAATTGTCAACTTATAAAAATGTTCAGTGGGTCACATCAATATATAATCATTAACATTTTTCACATAAGTGGGCAAAATAACATTATACACTAAATAGTGGGCATTTGTGTCTTGCAACCGTGAAATGTTAAAAAGAAACAGATGAGTAAACAATAAACATTAAAAAGATACTAAACAACACTTCACCTAATATTATACTTTCACTTACGAGCCAGCAATTACTCTTTCCCAAAATGGAAAGAAGATATCCTTTTTGTATTGGTGGTATCAAAAAGGCTGAACCATACATACATACATAAGGGAAACCATTGGGGTGCAGTGCTAGCAAATACCTTTGCAGGTATGATGACCCCTGCTGGAGGCTCTGGGATGTGTTTGTGATACTGAGGATTAAGATAGGTAGCATTCCTGGAAAATAATAGGAAAAAAATTATATATAATACTTCTAGTAGATTTAAAGGGTGGCTTTTAGTTTACAATATGCCTTTACACAATAAGATGCTTACAAAACTCTGTTCTGAGCAATGCCATTGAACCCCTTAACTGGAGAAGTTAAAGTGACACTATACCAGTTCCTTTCAGATAAACATAGGAATCCATTCATTCCACCACTGCATACAGAAACACAGTAAACAAATGCCGAGGACAAAATAATCCAAATCAATGTATCTAGCATTTCTACCAACCTAACAGCAGGCTCAATGGGAATAACATAAGGGTCTGTTCTTGATAGATGGTAGTAGTTCTGATACAGGAACATAATCTGAGCGGTCAATGGATGAGTATCTCTAACATAAATTATGTCAAACATAGTCCTGTTCCTGAATTTCTCTTCTTCCTGTGAAAGAAGATAAAGCTCAAACAAAATGAAAGTAACAAGCCCAGATAATTAAAAAATAAGGATTGCAACATATACATACTGTCAAAGTATCTTCAAGTTTTTTTGTCTCCGCAAGCAAACGCATTTCATCAATAAAAGGCAATTTTGCAACACCCTGGGCAAAAGAGAACATAAATATTTCTACATAGCAAAATCAATAGCCTGAAAGAAGAATGACTTATCCATTTGCATTACCTGCCAAGCAAAACGTTTTCCATTCATGTCTATCTCAAAATCTGTAGGTGCAACATAAGGCTTTAGAAGCACTGAATAAATATGATTTTATCGATACACAATCACCCTATGCATGGGGCAGTTTTCAGGTACTTTTAGTGGTACCTTTGGGATAGAAAGACTTCAATGGTGAATCTGGATCATTCATCAAATCCCCATAGTATTTTGGCAGTGCATTGGAGCTACAGAAGAATAAATAGTGGAATCTCAGAACTCATTGTATTTGACATTCTTTCCATTTGAACATGGAACGGATTCATTTGTACAAGGGGTAGCAGACCTTGCAGCCGGTAGCGTTCCCATTAGTTGATCAAATGGCTTGAAAGGTTGACCCAAGAAAAAGGTTATTTCCAATTCGGCCAAGCCTTTTAGATCAGATGCGAAAGGCGCATAATGATAGGGATAGAACCTGACATGTGGATGAAAAGCCACAGTTAGCGTTTGATCTAACGAAGAGCACATGTGCTGCTGAGAAGTGCATGTCAAACTTATTGTAGGTTTGCATGTTGGTTCTGGCAGAGGTAAAAATGGTTTGTCACATTATTGATTTATATAAAACAGTGGACCCTGAATGTCAGTAAATTGGCATCAATGCATGAGCAACAGAAAACAGTATCAGGAAACAGGAACTATAGTCACTAGAGACACAAGCGATATCAGGAAACTGCACTGCCTATTGGAGATTCCACAAGACCACAACTGCAGCATAGCTTGTTGCATGGCAGACAAATAGCAGAGGTTTTTGTTCTTCAGTCATAAAATTTGTTTTGCAAGTCGTAAATAGAAGAGGATGACATGATCATACTCCTATCACTTTCATGGAACAAGAACCAATTGATCTGTGCAAATTATGGCATATGGTTGTATCAATGAAATATAGAGGTACAAATTTGGATCATCTGGTTACATAAATTTAGATCTTAGATGCATATCTTGTATCTGTTTGCGGAGTTAAGAACAATGTTTTTGAGGCGTTGCGACGCCTAGGCGATATGGCGTAACTAAAACCCTGTCGCCTCAAAAACAATGGTTAAGAAACTCTAAGAGGACCTACCTAAAGTGGCCATAATGTTCTAGATCAGAGATAATGGAGAATAATACTTTAGCATTCAACCAAGTGATGTTTTATCTTCCACAGGAAATGTGATAGCAAATTCTCACAGTAGATGGTAAATGTTTACCTACCACTGCCATGAACAAACACCTTGATAGTAGTATCTCATAACCCAACAAAGACCTTCCACGTATTTCTGGACCTGAAACATGCATAGATAATAGACAAATAAACAACAACACAAGACCAATGGTTGACAGCAAATGGCAACTGAACAGAAGTAGCCAGTATGACTGTATGAGTATACCACTTATTCCTACAATAACAACAAAGCCTTTATCCCAAGAAAGTTGGGGTAGCCTAGAGATTAAACCCAACATGAACCAAAGAAAAGGATTGTGGTGTTTTCTAAAAAAAAATAAAGGAATTGTATTAAGTACGCCATAGCTCTGGTATGTGGATTGTAAGTATGTACTATTTGGGTTTCATCTGGTGGCTGGATCTTTTTAGTACGGCTCGTCCAGCCTCATGAGTCATGACCCTACTTTCCCTTGACTTGGGACCAGTATTTTTAAACAAGATCGATATGAAATAAAAAAAAAATCCAAGATCGCTTTGGGTGTGAATAATTTATAGGTTGAGACCCACTCACAAAACCAAACTAACAGCATATAAATCAAGTTTTTGCCCTAGCATATTGGGCAAATTGATCATGCAACAAACACTTCAAAACAGCTGGCTGATTATTCCAGCCTGTGAAGCGTTAGGAAATGTAGACTATTGTTGCAAGGCCAGAAGAGGCATCTGGATGGTGGACTCAGTCCATAACTATTTCCAATGCAAACCATCAATATTAGTCCAGTTATTAATTGTAAGTTGTAGCTGTTTATATTTTCAAGGGGCAACATTCAGAACCTGGTTGTTGGGTATTTATTATCTGGCAAACCTTTTCATATATCCACTGTCAATTTTTTCAGCAGTAACATTTAGGCATTGAGTTAGAAGTTGCTGCGATTCCATAAATCAAAATGGTGCCTGGCAAGAAAACTCACAACATCTCTCCGAACTTGATCAATGGGTTTTGATTCTGCCTCTTCTTTAAACTTCTCAGCATAATAACGCTCCCTGTATCCTGGCTCTCCTAACTTCACCTGAAGGAAGAAATAGAGCAAGGGACATCCAACGATTTTAATACTTCCTTACAGATATTAGAGACATCGGACATTACTGAACAAACATATTCGGAGTTTCAGACAGTTCACAGGACAAAAAAAATATAGACCTTATCCACGTATTGATTCTCCTCAGAATGCTCTCTCTGCATTTTATGCCTCTCTTCGTTGTTCTCGCGTGCCTGCGGTTTAGC
>DXKC01000870.1:0-11853 GCA_031170775.1 Cymbopogon citratus
GTAGGTTCTTGTTCAGCTAACAAGGAGATTGTTCCTGTGGAGAAGAGAAAAGATGGCGCCTCCTGCATCATCGTCTCCGTTGCCGCCGACGCCAGCCATGGTTTGCGCAAGGCAGGGACGCCTCCGGCAGCGCTACGAAGGATGCTACCGCCTTGTCTCAGGGTACTTATTAACTAGTTTGCTATATACACCACGCATGCTGCACACCTTATTCAGTAAGCATGCTCTACATGCATTTTGATTATTAATTAGCAATTTGACACAGCACACATAAAATCACAACTGGACAGTTTAAGAACAAGAAAGAACATGTAGATGTATAGGCTTTCCACTTGCTACCGAAGACGTAATGCTGGATCCAAAATGAATAGACGATTATGAACAGTAACACATAGCAATTGACAAGCACTTCTCTTCCTATATGGAATGAAATAGTCCGTCGTCCTGTTCTTAGCTAATCATGTATATATGTTCTTGATTACTATATATGTATACCAGGTGCATTCCTTACATGCTCAAGGAGGAGGATGCTGCTGGCCGGGAGGAAAGCTGCCAGCAGGGCTTGCTAGGCAGGCTGCAAGTGCTCATGATCTCTACGCCCAAGCGAAGCGATCTCATCTTCCCAAAGGTGAAACAGCAAGATCAGATGGCCATACCATACGCACCCTGCTTTAATCAATCATGCATATAAAGAATCCGAGCAATTATATTGCTCAATTATGTATATGATGCTGAATATAAGCTCTCATCAGATCAGGAACTGATTATTTGAAAATCTCGATCTTGTGATGATATATAACGTCATGTGCGTTGGCTGGTGTTCGTTGTTGCTGCAGGGTGGATGGGAGGACGACGAGAGCATCGACGAAGCTGCGTGCAGGGAGGCCTTCGAGGAAGCAGGCGTCAAGGGCATTATCAGCGTGGGACCCTTGACCTACTCCATCTTGACGTGGCAATGTTTCCCGGTTCATTTATTAGTGTGTACTATTATACTATTAGCTGGTGGATTAGTACGTAGAGCATGACATATATATTTTATCTATACTTGCATCATGCATGATATATATATAGGGAGTCTGTTGGCTCTAGTGCCGTGGCATGTTTGGATTTTTGTCGTTGCCTTTCTAGAGCATCAGATTAGATATGCATGGTGTGGTAGCTAGCATAGGATGTTTCCGAGTCATTTTCATGCCTCTAGAACGGTCAATTTTAATGGCTAGAGCCTAAGAAAGTGCCTCAAGCTAGTGCTCCTTTATATTGCCATAGATTGCTAGCTACACGCCGGTCTTCAATGGTATTCTGTAGAGCAAGGAAATTTTCTTTTTGGTGGGAAAAAGATTGATGCACGCTTAATCAACTATATATTACTAAATCCATTTCAAATTATAGTTCATTTAATTTTTTTACCAAAATTTTGACATCTCGTCTTATTCAAAATTTGGTGGTCAATATCATTTCTTTTTTGGTGTGACATTTGCTTTATTAACATAAATTCTTCAAGAATGACTTAAATCTGAATATGTTTGCATAAATTTTTTGAACAAGATGGACAATCAAACTTGGATAAAAGAAGTCAATGAATTATAATTCGAAACGGAGGGAGCACATATTTAGTTTTCTTCGCTACATCCAGTTGGAACAAATGCACCAATGGGCAATATGGTTAGGTGGCCAACAACCCCGTCCCATATGCTGCACGGCCACCATCATGCTTAATCCGTGCTCATGAGTTTCATGTGTGCTGACATGGGGATAATCAGCATTATTGCTAGCAGTACTTCACATGTACTTCAGAGAGGAGATATATAACACCTAATAACGAAAGCATGGAAAGAGAATAAATAGATTGGATTTTCTGATAAACAATACAGGCATCTGTTCCTCAATCGATTCCTTGACAATAAAGCTGCATTGTTCTAACTTTGAGTATTTTATTTAATGACTGAAAACCATGGAATGGATTGTCAGTATAAATAAATAAATAGATAACATCTGAATTTTATTTCATTCAGGCAACACCACTGGGAGAATGGATCTTCAAGAGCAAGAGCAAACAGAACAGCTGTGGTCTGCAAGGGGCTTGCAAGGGCTTCATGTTCGGACTACAAGTCACAGAGCTGCTGGAAATCTGGCCTGAGCAGGTCACCCACGGCAGGAGATGGGTGAGCATGCATCTCATTCTACAGCAGCAACTAGCAGTAGCAGCTCACCATTTCGAAGATTTTGTTTGGCTTCATTTTCAGTGCAGCAGCTCATGCAGTTCGATCTTGCACACGTGTTCAGGTACCCGTAGAGGAGGCGTACGATCTCTGTCGGTACGACTGGATGCGGGAAGCTTTGGACAAGCTCAAGGAGCAGCTGCTGTTCGAGCGCAACGAATTCAGGCCTCTGCCATCGCCGGAGCTGGTGGACTCGTCGAGCCTGTACATGGTGACGCCGGCCGCCACCGCCCAAGGGGCAGTAGCGCTGTGCTGATGCTGAATTGCTCTGCTGATGGTCTCATGCCAACGGCAGTGGCCATCGGCTTTGCTCATCATCTGAAGTCCCAGGGGCCAAATGGTTCAGATGTCGTTGATGGTTCAGTGTTTCAGGCTTCAAATCTCACCTGCAGAAAAGAGTTGCAGTGTCAAAACCTTGCGGAATCACCAGAACACATTCTAGTATTTATTTAATTAATAACCGTTTCATGTTGCTGAGAACTAATTAATTAAAAGAAGAAACAGGCTAACAAATTTAAACTTCTATTTGTGGATTTTTTTATCCTAATTATACGAATGAAAAACAATTTTGAAACCGTACCATGTTGTTGAAGCCTATAAGAATTATTATGCAGAAAAGAAAATTGATTGCTCGGTACACGCAGTGTGAGATTGTTCGTAATAACTGATGGAGAAGGTTGGTCTGTCAAATAACGGCCGTGCGCTGAATATGGAACCATTAATTAGCCCCACGAACAAGTTGGGAGGAATACAATACAAAAGGAGCTTTAGAGAAAGCAAGCACAAGAAGAAATTTAGAAGCACATGAATCCAATGCACTATTCAGTGATAACTGACAAGTGCTATCAAACCAGAACACAATCCAGAAGCAAGAAATGTCATTTGGTGGAGAAAATGCTAGTGCAAAACTAAGATGTAAAAATCCAACGCTACAAAACCAGCAGGGCAAGTATTTATGACCAAATATACCCATGACAGATACATTCCAAAATTTAGGACAAGGATACTAAAAATGGTAGCATGAAAGGTCAGTTATTAGCATTCTAATTTCTACTCGTACTCAGGAGTTACAACACACAGAATCAGCTGTGAAATGAAATGATGAATCTCAAAAGCTAACTCTAAACAAAATATGTGGCTTGTATACAGAGAACCGGATTTGATTATCAACCTATATTGCCCTTCTCCATTTGCTGGCAAAAAGTCGCTCTCACTTTTGAGTACTTTTGTGCTGATCATCACAATGCTGGCAGCGATGACTACTCACCTTCTCGGAGATTTAAACACCACATGACTGCAACCCAACACTAATCTGTTGACATGTCAAGGATAGACATAAACATAACAACCAGAAATGGCTTTTATTTAGGTGGCACCATAGGACAAATGGATCTTCAAGAAGCAAGCAGGATTGGTGTGGCCGGTCACAGTGCTGCAGGAATCATGGCCTGAGCTCGTAAAGATGGGTAAGCATCTAATTCTACAGCCACACCTAATGCCATTATGCAGATTAGTCGGCGTCAGCAGATCATTCAGTAGGTACCAGAAGGCAAGGTACTCTCGGTCAATACAATCAGACATGAGAAGTGCTGAACAAAATGAAGGAGCAGCTGCTGTTTAAGAACGACTCCCGCCATCACAGGAGTTGCTGCGCATGCCAATGTCAGATGTAGATGAAAGAGCTTTGCTAATCACCTGAACTTCCAGTAGCCAATGTTTTAAATGGTGATAGTGTCAGGTTTTCCTTACCTCACCTGCAGAAAGAGATGTGATGTCAGATTGTTTGGAATAACCAGATGAACATCTATTGGAACGACTGATTCATATCCATTAAGTGTTGCTGAGAACTGAATGAAGGTAGACTTCTGAATTAATTGCAATTTGGGAAGTGCACCATACAAGAATTATCTTGTATCCTGACTTCCTGAGAAAAGGATTGATTGATGCAGAAAACCAATCATCCTGTTTGTGAACACTAAAAAATAGTAGAACAATATAAAGCAGTAAAGGTTGATTGTAACCAGCAATTAAGTTAACAGTACCATTACAAAAGCAATGAAGTCAACATGAGACATACCTGAACGATAAGCCACATATGTCAAATCACTTGCAATGTAGTACTGAATATGGGATCATCAGTCTGATGGAGAAGCTGGAAATACAAAGTACAAAGGTAGCAGAAACAGAAAGTAATTAAAAATTATTAGAAAAAGGATTCAAATAGTTTAGAGTTGGCATACTTATACCTGTTTAGAATATGAGCCAGTCAGGAAAGCAACAATGCTTGCCAGTAAAAAATATGAAAGATATGAATTAAGTACAGTACTAATAAAAAAACAAATATAACCCAGATGAATGTTTCCCAACAACGAGCACTAGGATAAGGATTTATTGTGTCAACCCACTGAAAACTAAAGATTCATTACTCATTAGCATTCTATACAGCAGATGTTACAGTCTAATATGTTCAATCAGCAATTCAGCAGGGAAATGGTGATACAACCTCAAAGCTAATTTGAAACAGTTTGTTGCCTATAAACTGTTGCTTCTCACTAAGACATACATGTACAGTTAAATCACTCCAGTTAACCCTCAAAACAATAGATTGGTATGGAGCATGGAGCTGTGAGGTATATACGAGAGGTCTCCATTGATATTTGATCAAGTATCTGGTTCTCTCTTCTTTGAAATGGGGCTAAATGCAGCTGCAATATCCAAGGAGGTCGAACCACCATTTGGCTGGCCAAGACTACCCGCTACCACAGAGTCGCTCACCATGTCGAAGTTTAATCGACTGTTTACTCTCCGACTGCTACTGCAAATTTAACATGAAATTGAGTGGTATAAATTAGTGTTGTAGACATGAAATCATGTTACAAAAGAAAGTGTCATGTTAAGAGATTCATACTAATTCAGGCGGCTATTTATAGCAGCCAAATCTTTAGACGGGCTCTGATAAGCATGGGTGCCTTCACCAATGCATGCATAAAAACTCCTGGAACTTGGTGACAGAAGTAAATCCATCTGACAAGTGGCATAGAGGAATGTGTTATTGGAAAAGGGAATGCAGTAAAGTGTTAAGTGCTAATGATTCGAAAGCATTACTATTATGATATGAAGTGAACAATAAGGTGGAAGCAGTACCACCCACCCTCATAGCAGCATTGGCTAGTCTTAAAATAACTTACAATAAAATGAAATGTGGTGACAAAAAGTTGTAATATTGAAAGGTATGACAATTGACAACCCTAAGGAACTTAGGTAATTTACAAAAAGTTGAAATATTGAAAGGTATGCCAACCCTAAGGAACTTAGGTAATTACTACCAGCATTTAATGAAATGTAAGGACGGTCTAGAAAAATTATGTGTATTAATCGACATGTTACACTGTTATGGCTCTTGTGAGACTTAACTTTACACCATGCTTGGGACTCAATGCCTTTGTGATTGATGCTATTGTTGACACATTGCTGCGTTGTAAAATTATAAACATGCATATGGCATATCAATCTAAAATAGCAAATGTAAAGAAAGTAAAGCGAAGAATGAGAAAAAAACCTTGTTTTGCCGCAAAGGAGACACATATACATTATGACATGCTGAAACTTTCTTCGGGGACATATCTGGTAAATTTGGGAAAGGAGATGGCTTGGGTGATCCAGGAATTTGGCCTAAGCAAGAGCAATGACATCATCGACTCATAATTAAAGAAATAGCAGTTCAAACTGAGAAAGTGGGTATAGCATATACCACAAGCATTCTTCTTGTCTTCTGGATGATTACTAGATGATATTTGGGACACCAGGAAAGGCTTAGCTGCTGGAACAAACACCTCATTGTAAAAAGTAATGATATCAACATGGCGGGGTACTAATACCTGTTGATAGGAAACAACTTTCAGATAAAAAAGCAACAAGGAGCACCCAAAGAACGAAGAAAGAAGTGTCAGAATAAAGGTTCAATATAGAAGTCAAGGTACATACATCATTACGATTCCTACTCCCAATATAGATATGCAAAAAAACTTCTGGTTTGCATTGTGCTTCTTTTTTGTAATTGTTAAGTATCTCCTTGAATGAGAGATTTAATCGACAAACCTGTCAGAGAAGGCATGGTCAGCCAGACTAGATAAAAGGGAAGTAATGACAGGAAGCTCATTAAATAGTGCAAATGATACCTTTGCAACACCATAAAGACAGCAAAGGATAAGTTGATCAATGTGTCTATTAAAAAATAATGTTGTCTGCTGGTCAAGAATCTGGTAGAAGACATTATAGACACGCTCTGTCTGTTTCGCATATTGAACCCTTTCACACAAACTTCTTATTCTAGCAGCAGCCAACTTCAGAATCTGAAGAAATTGCAGCTCAAAATTATAACTTTAGGAAAGAAGATAAATCATAGAAGTTCTGATTATGAGAAGATCCATACTTTGGAAAAGAATATCGGAATTGTAACGTGAGCACATTTTTCACTCCCACCAACAGGATTACTGACAGTTGGACTGCAAAGTAGACAAATGATAAAACAATATTTCAGCTTCGTTAACAGAAAAGTAGAATGCATAAATACTAGTACAACTGAAATGGGTGACTAAACCTTGCAAATTTGGACTGGAGTGGAGGTGTCAAACTAGTCGGCAGACTTTGCTTGGGTGGAGGTGTCTGAAAATTGTGCTCTGCTACTGTGTTCGTAGATTTGTTGCACGATCTCTTCGGTGATCGGGGTACAACGTTGTCATCTGCAAGAAACATGTGATGAACAAAATAGGGAGGAGCCAGAAGCCTAAAAGGAACAGAGAGGAGTACCAAATAGAGTTACTTGGTTCAAAAAGATTGCAGTTTAATCTTTAAGGTTATTGAACCTTCAAATTTTTAGATGGTACCCAATGGGAAAGGCACCATATTGTCGTAAATTCCTTGTTCAAAAAATCAGTTCTACAAAACTATTACATGGTTGATATAAAGGAAAATAGATCCTGGACCACAACTTGAGTTCATGTTACCTTCTACAATCTACACTAAAAATGAAGGACCATGCTTTACATTAATATACATTGTACATTTGCACTGCTACAAACAAACAAATACAGGGTGAAGTTTCATTGGTGCACAATTTTCACATTATTAAGGCTGATTTTCATCTTTTTACTGGCCACAGCTTTCAACCACATTACTCTCTCCCTCCGTCCCTCTCAACAATAAAGCTAATCTTAACCTACACAATGCTAATACTGAACCATTTCATTCAAGCTTCTGCTGATAAAATGGCAGTGACAACAATTATAGTTACTAACCCACTGAATATAATGACTGCTACCTAAAGACTAAATGTGAAACATCAAACTAAGACTGAGTAGCAAATTACCTGGACCAGCAGCACGTTTTTTAGATGGTGTACAAGGCAAGCCCTCAATATGAATATTCTGCCTTGCCACTAAGTCATCAAGAGATGGCATTGGTTCAGCCAAAAGACCAAGGCTTCTTATTTCTGAAGCAACAGATGGCCTGGCAACAATCAGTGAGTTATACAATGATGAACCTTTCTCCCATACCATACTTTCCAAAAGCTGTTCTTCTATGGCATTTAGATGCCTTTTCAATTCTCTTGGGAGGGTCTCTTCATGTCTCACAACATTCTCAATTATTTTGCTCAAATCAAATGCGGTTAGACCAGTACTCTCAAGAACAGCAGGAAACATCATGGTGACTGTCTTATGTGTGGCCAATACTAGCTCCGCTGAACATGCAATCAAACATCGGTGAAAACGCTCACTTGACAGCAATGGAGTTAGATTATTTACATTGTTTTTTTGTAACTCAGCTCTGCAGATTGCCTCTAATACCCTATAGTACAACTTGGAAGCCTCCATTTTTCTGGCTTCTGCCCATGGAATATCAAAGGCATTTGCAAAATTGAGGCCTAATGATCCACTCCGATCAGCATTAGACTTGGTTGGAAAAATTGCTTCCAACACTATGCTGACCCTTTCTGTGACAGCATTTGTCAAATCCCTATCACATGATGATAGCAACTGCTGAAGCTTAGATGATGGCTTCTCTGGCAATGAAGATATCACCTCACGAAGCCACTTAGCTGTCGTCATGGCAGAGGTTACTGGTGTCAATTGCTTAATCCTGACTGAACCACCGGTGGCAGGTGACAAAGGGGAACTAGGAACAGTCAGCATGCTCTTTATTATCTTTGTGGGAGATGCCAATGTTTCAAAGGCAAACTGCAAAATAAGAAAAGGAATCGATTAGTACAATCTGCAATAAGAAATTCAACCTACTGAAATTTACAAACCATTCTGGATACCTTTGAACGTCTTAAATTGGTGGAATCCCCAGACGAGCTCTCAGCACAAGGGATATAATCATTATTGATCAAAATTAGTTTAAAATCATGCTCCCCTTCACAGCTATTAGAATTACAGAGTTTCTCCATTTTTTCCAAATTTGACTGGAAACACTCCATATCTATGAGACCTTTGAAATATATCAGGCCATCTGCAACAGAACATTGACATAATAATTAAGCTAATTCAAGTATGCGGCATAACCAGAAGTAGGTTTGCATGCAGAAAAATGTGAGGAAGGGTTCCATGCCTGTGTCTATCTTATCCAAATTTTCTGTTTTGCACTCTGAAGCACTTAGTGCTTTCGTACTGAAAACATCTTCTATTGCTTTGTGAAACTTGTCCATCATTTCTTTCAAATGTTCTTCAGAGGTATGATAATTATGACATAAAGAAGCAATAATATCCACACCTTTCTGAGTTTGCTTGACTGAATTCAAAGCGCGCACACACAAAAAAAACATAACTACCATATGCTGAATGAACAAGTTAAAAAAATAGATTCAGAAGGAACAATTACTTAAGTGAGAAGAGCCTTCAATCGTGAAGCTCCTAAATTTAGCTGGAACGTGAATCAACAGTATGGCCTGCATAGCAGTAAGCAGAGTTTTGTCATCAATTAAAAATACAAGAAAGAGCTCACAGCACTGAAGGAGGCATCATAGTTCAAACGATTATGAAATGAAACAAAAGAAAGGCGAAATAAGCAAACTGACCAGTATGGCAACTAATCCATGGATGCAGGACACCAGGTCCTTGAACAATTCTGGTGATCTCGAACGAAGCATTAAGAAGAGGCGCCACCCAAAAATCATATACTCAGGAGTATTAGTCGATGATTCAGGCTCCTTCTCAGTAGTTACACCTGAGAACAGTTCATTATATGCTCTGCGTAGAACCTGCCATTTCATGAGAATGTTGGTAGTTATCATACCATATGAAACTATGAACCAATAGACAAATAAACTGTGATGGATTATCTATCACTATATCATTAGCTGTAATTACTAACACCCCGATAAAAATTATGAGCAGCACATATCGACAAGACAAAATTACCAGCACTGTTGCTATTATTAAACTGAGTGGAAGTTGCATATCAACATTACCTGCTTGCCTCTGCCAGCAGATTTGTCAAACTCTCCAATTGCTTCTCCTGGATTCGCAAGTCCAGGTACCAATGCAGAAAAAAAAAAACAAGTCAGTTCCTCCCTAACCCTCAATCTCTACAGAGCAAACCAACAAATCGTATCCAACGGTTAATCGTCATTCATTAAGCTGGCTCACTTGTTCTCTTATCTTACATTGTAGTCAAGGTTTTGAAAGTCGACAATTAGGATGCGCATAGGCGCGACTAGTCGCTAGGCTATGACCTGGCGCCTCAACTAGGGGGGTAGTCGGCCCTCTAGGTGGACAGAGCGCCTAGGCGGCTACTTGCTCTGATTCAGCAGAGCCTAGGTGCCCTAGGCGTCGCAGAGGCGAGATAGGCAGGCGATGCGGGCCAGAGCGCGCGTGAAAATTTGGCTACGCAGGTGAGCGCGACAGGCAGAGCTTCAGGCGCGGGAAAGGAAGCCGCGCGCTGGACAAGGATAATGGGGAGAAGGGGAAAGAAAGTTGTGCGCCTGCTTGTACTTTGTTTCCCATTCAGTGACATATGCCAAAAAAATAAGGGGATTAACTGAAGATGAAAACAATCAAAGGTAACTATATGTCTTCTACATCAGTTTGTTTGCAGAATGTCATTGTTTAATACTGCATCCATGTTTCATTTGTCTATCAGGTGGCTTTATGTGACCGTAGATGACATCAAGGGATTACCCCAGCTTTGAGGTCTGCTTTAGTTTAATGGTTTTTCAGTGTCATATTCAATGGATTATCCATTACTTTAGGCCGAGTTAACTCTTCTGAAGTCAACATTCATAATAGATTTCTAGTTAACCTTTATGGTTATTTTTGTACAGAATGAAACAGTAATTGTGCTTAAAGCGCCTCACGGTACTGTAATCTAAGTACCAGATCCATATCAGGTAGGAAGCATTAAAATAAATGAGCTTTGCATACAAAAATAAATGGATGTTCTAATTTATGGTTTGTGTGTTTGTTGTGTTACAGGCTGGTGATTATCTACAAAGAAGATATACAATGGTATTAAGAAGTGCCATGGGACCCATAGATGTTTATTTAATAGGTAATGCTTATTTCTCCAGTGAATTTAATTGTGTGGACAGAATTTTAGCTTATTAGAATTTTGATATAGTGATGGTGACGAGAACAGCCAGAGGATTCCCCAGGATCCAAATGTTGTACATGACTTTGGATGTGGGATAACAAGAATTAGTGCTTCAGACGTCCTTGTAAGTTAGATCATTGTGAAGTTGAATTTTAGATTTTGTGCATGTACATATGAATCTTACATAAACTAGCTTTTCAGAGTTTTACTCCTACATCTTTATAGAACCCTGTTAGCTAGTAGGTTATAAAGTAGGCAGTTGTGCTATCTTGAGTGATTAACCATTCTACGCAAATTTTCTTGACAGATTCTGATTACTGGCTCCTAACAGAGGGGGATGTTAGCATGACCGATATATGGACAGAATGAAACATTCATGATAGATTTCTAGTTAACCTTTATGGTTCTTTTTGTACAGAATGAAACAGTAATTGTGCTTAAAGCGCCTCACGGCACTGTAATCGAAGTACCAGATCCATATGAGGTAGGAAGCATTAAAATAAATGAGCTTTGCATACAAAAATAAATGAATTGAATGAATATGATGCCGGTTGGGTGCGATGCCAAGGACCCAAACCCTAACTTAAGCCTGCAAAGAAGGGGCGGGCATACCTGTTGGGTGCTCGTCGCCGGTGAAGCGTCCGGCAAGGACATGGCGAAGGGCCTGACGAAAACCTAGGCACCTGGCGTAGGGCGGCCACTACGGTCAGTGGCGGACCAAGGATCTGAAATCAGGGTAGTCCTAGTTAAAATTTTCACATATGCAATAAAACCGGACAAAAAAAACGGCGATCTTCACTATAGATTTTTCTAGCTGGATAATCATAGCATTCATAGGCACAAAGATAATTTCAGAGAACTGTTAATTAACAATAATTTCAGTCTGTATAAGATAACATGGTTCACTAAGTTTTTTATATTAAGAAATAAGCATTGATGAAGATGGCAACATGCACCTGGATTCACTGAATCAAAATGGCGTAGGCTAAACGTTCAAGAACGCTCCCAAGCCAGTATATCACACAGCCTGAGATGAGGTACAGGG
>DXKC01000871.1:0-12824 GCA_031170775.1 Cymbopogon citratus
ATTTTTACCACTTTTGCTGAGGTGGCACGCCAACTCATCGCGACAGCGTGGATCGAAGTCAGCTGAGCGCATGAAATGTCTCTTCTGCCCCTGTCCTCTTCCAACTCCACCGTCTTCTCTACCCACGCAGCGGACATTTCGTCGAACAAGCTGAGGGCAAACACTGCCGCACCACCTGCAGGCCGCTTGTGGCCGGCGCTACAGGCCTACACCGCTGTTGCCGCCCTGCTTGTTCCAGCATCGCACGCCCAATGCCGGCTTCTTCGTCCGCATCGTCCGTGGTGCCGTCCGTGGTCCAGCACGGTGCCGGCTTCGACGACGGCAAGCTGCAAGACATGCTGCACCTGCGTCTGCTGTGCGGCGGCGTGCTCCACATCCTCCTTGCTTTGCACATGTGGCCCACGGCAAGGGCATCCGAGCATAGGAGACTCGACGAGTAGTAGCAGTAACAGGCCACAAGTCCAAGGCGACCATGCTCCTGCTCCTTGTGCTCACCAAAACACGGCCTCCATCATTATCTTCTCAGCCGAGACACGAGATGATGATGACCACGGTGCCGCGCCGCAGCCACGCCCCATGGGCCGTGCCGCCGCGACACGCTGCACCCACAGCTGCAACCGTCCGTTGCGCGTCTCCTCCGGACATCCTCCACGCGGCACTATCCATGCACCGCCTCCTCCGCGGCATCCTCCGCGCTGAGGGCTCCTCCGGCATGGCCTTCCCGGCTGGATAATTGTCGTCGTCAGCAGCGACGCCGTCAACAGCGTCGGTTGAGCCACGGCGAGAGCTCGCGCATGGGCGCCGCGAGGAGCAGCTCCTGTATGTCGGCGAGCACGGCCTTGGAGCCCGTAGCACGCCGCGCGTGAGATGGCCTTGGAGGAGCAGACGAGGGATTCGCTGAAGTTGATAGTGCCTGCTCCATCGCCGTCGCGAACGCGGGCCACCAGCGCGGCGACCTCCTGCTCCGGCGCGGTGGATTTCAGCGGGCGCCCGACGTCCGGTCCGGCACCGCGCCACCGTGGACGAGCGCTTCGTGTTGTTGTACCTTCGCGAGGTGCGGGCATGTGGCAACTGGCGTGCAGGGACGGCCGACGGCTGCGGCAGCAGTGAGCAGGGAGGAGGAAGGGCAGGGGCAACCATGGTCATTTGCCACCCCCTACTGACTTAGATCCCGTGTGGATAGCTTTGCTGGCATTCCACTTCAACAAAAGTGGTAAAAATGTATGCATTTGCAAGGAAGAATGCTAAATTAATATTATCATCTGTTAGAGTGATATCTGGAGAGTTGCCAACCGTTATAATGGTAAAAAGTTAAATGTCCCGTAGAAATGCTACCGTGTTCTCTTGTAACTACCCGTGCACGGGGACGATGGATGGGCCTTCTTCTCGCAGTCGCAGGTCTGCCCCTTGTCGGCACAGGGAACGAGCAGGGTGAGGACGGAGGCGGCGGCGATGTCGTCCCGGCGAAACTTGGACCTGACTATCGGGCATCAGGGGAGAGCTGATGCGTTTTTAAGCTAATTCCAAGTCAGGTTCAGGGATCATACACACCGGTTTTCCTTTCGTCATTACCGTCCTGTCTTTACCATCTTGCTTACAGTTGCAAGCACAGTAATATTGACAGCTCCAAATTGATAAATGCATCCCACTCCTGGCTAACAGGCTGACTAGGAACTTGATTTTTCCCGCTAGGCATGTGTGCTCTTGTGCACATCATCATCATAGAACGGAATAGGATATTTGGTTTGATAGTCCACTCATCCTTGATGAAAATGGTGCACATCATCATGAGTTCCTGTCGGTTTTGGTAAGAATCGTGCCATTCCTTGTACTAGTACTTAGCTTGCATATGAAGAGTCTGTTCCACTTAAAACTAAAATAGGGATTGAAACAATGATGAACCGTTCCATTCCTCAAACCAAACATATCGTTGCCTTGCCTACAAACCACAACCCGAATGAAAATCCAAACATGTATACTACCATTAGATAAGCATCAAGATTTGTGAAAGGCAAGGTGAGACATTAAATTATTCCCTCCAGAGTTCACGAAAATCTAACAATGTACATCCCGAGGTCAAATGCATGAACATGTTGCGCCACAGAGAAAGAAATAAGCAAGATCATGCTGAGTGCCCCCAAAACACCAGTTCAGTCTAACACATACGCACTAACAGAATTTTTTGGCATTTTAGCTAGATCGCTAGATGAACACGTTATGGATGGCAAAAGCCAAACCACAAAGTATGTTAACAATACCAAGGATTCTACAATTGAGTCTCTTGTTTCAACTCCGCAGGTACAAGTCCTCGGATCTTCACATCATAGTAGACCTCTTCCACCCTCCTCAAATCATACTTCATCCCTGCAAAATGAATAACAGAGAGGAGGCATAATCATGAGCATAGCATTAATACACAACAATAGATCAGGCCTTGTTTTCAATTAACAGCTTAAGCAAGTTGGTAACAGATAAACTCACCATCAAATTTCTTACGCAAGAAGTCATTGCGCAGGTTCAGCATCCTAAACGAAGCATGAAGATCAGTCAAGAACCCCAAAACCCTTTTAGGACAGTCGTAGTCGCCAGCAGTGACGCGATTTACTACAAATCTAGGCTGCAAAAAGATCATCATAGCCATTAATTCAAATTCTTGGCTGGTGATAATTACAACTTTTTCTACACAATCCATCCATGCAATAACTACACAATATCTCTATCCACTATGAAATGCAGGTGTTTTCATGTGAAGTTTGATGCTAACCATGATAGAAAGTTTTGCCTTCACCTAAAGTAAACCAGGGACAGCACACCAGTCCAGGTTCCAATTCTCGAAATGTAGGCATTAAGAAACTATGGAAGGAAGAGGTGCTATATGATTCTAATTTATTTGTTTCCCTTGATGTCATGAATCAACTAGGATGTTTTGTTGTTTTAACTGTGCAAAAAAAAAAAAAGAAGGGTTGAACATACTAGACAACAATGGGAAAGAATGCAATGGACTGGTTCTAAGCTCACATAAAAATCTTGAATTCATCTCAATAAATAGCACATGTTGAGCATGAATACATTGATCCCTCAGCCCACTTGTTTTTTCTTTCCAATTGTAAAGTGAAGTTAGCATATGAAATCATGCATTTATTCCCTTTTTTGGGAGGAAATGCAATAATGTAAAATAAATGATGAAATCGAAGTATCAACTTGAGTGAACAAACTGAACAAAATTTAGGGAGCATATATCAATTAATTCGAAAAAAAAACAGAAGCTCAGAGAATGTTTTTCAGCCCTACGACTGTCACACTAGGAAGGGGGTGTAAAAGGGAGCAAAACATCAAACCATTCAAGTTCTTTGGAGGAATTATTCCTCTAAGCATAATTTTCCCCCCTAAATATTGCTGAAACAGGCAAGTGTCAACCATTGGACCAGCTTGCAATGATTGTCACAAGATTTAATCAAATAAATATATTCATTTATGAAAAAAACACTTCCATTTCAAAGGAAGAGTTGTGTGCTCTATTACTATTAATAAGTTTGAAGTTGTGTTCAAGATTTAAAGGCGTCAAACACAGTCACAAGAAATCTGGTTCAATAAGATCAGGGTCGTGGGTCGCGGGTGTCTAGAATATTGATATGTGGGGTTAGTATCGCCTTTTTTTATTTTTCTTCTTTTTCTTTCATTCATTTATTATGCCTTCAGCTAACAGAATCTATAACAGGCACAAACGGTGGCTTTTGATTTAAATCACAAAGTTGGTAAAAAAAAAAGGCAAGCGTAAAATCAAAATTTGGCCTTCAAAACAGGGGTAAGAACAACAATCTTCCAAAAGAAAATTGTGCTCAAATCAATTTTCATAAAAGAATAGAAAACAAAATTGGGCTCAGTGCGTCACTGGTTCGTGGCATATAGACAGGTATCCATGATTCATCTGTAGATCTAATATTTCTTTGTTTTCCAAATGTGATATTTGTGAGACCTGAAAGTTTCTTATTTGTAGGATTCGATCATGCTGCTACTTTTTGTGGAGGTAAAAAAGCAATTCCCTTATCGCTAGGAATAAGGATGTTTTGTTCTTGTTTCCTATAGGTAACTTGGTACTAATTCAGTTTTCTCATGTGTGGATCTGCTTCCCTGCATTTCCTCTCCCTATGCATATGACCACTGCAAATAATGTCTTCATCTCTGCTCTTTCTGTTGTTCCAGAGCACAACTCATCTGCCTAAGATGTGATCAATAAACAAGCTTGCTAATTCTATTGTGCCTGAGCACAGAACCATTACATATGATGACTGATGAGTGCTAAATCTGTTGTACTTGAGCATTGTTCCATTGCTTATGAGGTGTTCGTTTTCCCTACTTGTTTGCTATGATATTATGAGTACATCTCTATTGCCAGTGATATATACCTTTTTGACAATTATGCTATGTTCCATGGACGAGAGAACAAGCTTGGGAAGCTTTCTATCATCAAGAAAAAAGATAGGGTAGGGGAAATCAACAGGATTAAGAAAGGGGGTTTCACATGTAAATATGTTATAATCTTAGTTCCAGACTTCAAGTCATTGTCATTGCCATTTAAGTTGGAACATGATGTAAATGTGTGCTGTGATTTAATGTAAATTGGCCCTCCGTATGATAGACCTGGAGGTGGACTGGTGGTATCATCACCACTTCATGCAGGAGGTAATCAGACCATGTTGTATACAACCAACCAAACAAACTGAGCTAGTATGCGCCTATTTGAATTCACATGCAATCCAGGCAACCAAACATGCACCATATAGTGAAACAGGGAACCAAACAAAGAGGTCCAGCATGTGCGAAGCCCTGGCTTGCTAGGGCATGCATCCTGTATAAAAGACAGGCTGGGCACTGATGGAAACCAACACGTCCTTAGGGAGCTGAACATGCAATTTGCAAGTACTTAGGACCCAGATGAGAACTCAGGATAAGTTTAAGGGCCGCTAGTGAAATTTACTCCTGAATTTTAGAATGATTTGAAGGTATTTGATTTTATCAAGTTTTAAAATGGTTATCTATTGCACAAGCAAATAAAATGGCCTTAGTATGATAATCATTTAGAATAAACGTTTAATTTGAAACTCCATATGCTCGTAGCAATGGACGAGCCATTACCTAGTACAAACACAAAATACTATCACAATTCCAAACTCTCTACAACTAAAATGGAGCCTAATCGTGAGTTCCCTATGCATGATAAAAGAAAACCATTGTGTACCAGATTCAATTCCATCAATTGTATGGCAACTGGCATGCAGCAACTAGCCCAATTGAATGTAAAATGGAAATCATGCAACATGATAGAGTAATTTTTAGTCCTACCTGTGACATTTCAAATTTAAAATGATTAGTCCTGAATACCATAGGAGGAATTCATATAATTAATCCTTTGGAGTTATATTTCTAAATAAGATCTCCACAGGTACACGTAAATAATTTCTAGAGTTTCAAATGATGGCATCTAATTAATGGTTCATGGCATAATTGGTTCCAGTCCTCAGATTTTTGTCAATTCCTCATTGTAACAGACTAACAGTGACAACGTGATATGTTCAAACACTTGGGCTCATTGAAGTTTTTGTTGTTTCAAGCAGTCTCAAGCATAACTGAAAAGGAGCTATTTGAACAAAAATAAAATCACCATTCACCAGAACTATTGCTTTCTTTGATGAGTTGATGAACTTACAAATTCATTGGACATGAAGCACAGTCCTGCAAAACAAGCAAGTCCTCATGTAAGCACACAGCATACTTTGCACGCAAAATTTTACAAGACGTAGGAGTCATAAATCTAGAAACCAAATGAGTTCAGAGTTGTATGACAATCATGCAGTAATTCTCGCATTTCAAGCAACAAGTAACTGATGGCAGTAACATGGTAAACATGTCTAGATGCATCAGGATTTTCAGAAACTTTGAATCCAGAGGAGATTGGTAAGAAAAAATTTTCCATGTACAATTCTTGTGCAAAACAACTCAAGACTGGCTAGCATCAACTTTTTACAAAGTATAAAAGCACAGTGAAGTAGTATACAAACTTAAAGAGACGCTAACCTGTCAGGTAGTCCTCAACATCAAGGCCAAACTCCCCAGAGGACACTGAAAACGCCAGGATAAAAAACGAACTTAGATGCCATGAGAAGCTATACTAAATTACCAATTACCACAATGCAACTACTGCAGCAATGGGTAGAGCCCGGACATACACCCTAGCTTCTCCTGGGCTTCAGCATGCATGAGTAGGCCGCCAGTCTCCAGCCAGTGCATGAACGCAAGCATCGACACTACCATCTGTGTCTCGGTCCTCCAATCACCATGGTACCTTAAGCCACAACCGTCCAAACACATTAGACATGACACACTGCATTCCACAACCTAATTGCTGACAACCTGGAAATGGATGCGGCGATATGGATGAAATAATTCACCTGTAGTACTGACCAGGGCACTCCTTGAGGACCTCCGCCAGCTGCGCGTACAGCCCCTTGATCACCTCCACCTGCGCCTTGGCCTTCACGAGCACATCTGCGTGGGGGCAAACAGTTCCGGAGTAAGCAACGCGATTACACGCAACGGCGCGGGTGTGGCGAAACCCTAGAAGAAGTGAAATGGGGGGATGGCCGGATGGGACTCGAACCTGCGAGGGGGACGGGCTGGTGGACGAGGAGGAGCGCGGCGGTGGCGACGCGGGAGGCGGACTCGATCTCGGAGACGACGGCGCGGATGCGGTCGCGGAGGGTGGAGGACTCGTCGAGCTGCGCGCGGAAGAGCTCGAACTGCGCGTCCATGATGGGAGAGGGCAACCGCGGCGGGGGCTGGGAATCGGCGGAGGCGGAGGCGTGGGGAGGAGCAGGGGAGCAGATGCGGCGCAGCGGAGGGAGGACGAGGGAGGCTCTACGGCGGTGAGGGAGGAGGGCGGTGAGAGGCGGCGAGAGGGAGGAGGAGGCGGAAGAGGCGGCGCGGAGACGGAGCGCGGCGGCGGCGGCGGCGGCGGCGGTAGCGGTGGCTGCGGGTCTCATTGCGGAGGGGGTTTTGGAGATGGTTTTGATGGCCGTGGAGAAGACGGATTGTACATCCAAGTCCGCGGATAGTTTTGAGCTGGGCCGTGATAAGCCCAAAATCCTAGGAACTACAGGCCTTGCTCGAGCAGGCCTACCTGATCTGTTATTTCGGTCTTACCCCAGAGAATTCTCATATTTTTATTATTTTTATTATCATTTTTATATGAAAATGAGAATGTAGTAAGTTTTGTGAATCAAAGAATATGCTGCCATTTGACAAGGTGTTATTCAAAAACCGCTGGGTATTAGGGTGTTTTCAAATGGTGGTTTTATCAACGGCCACCTCATCTATTATCTATTTATTATATTATTACCTAATAACTTAATAATTTCAGTTTGCCTAGTAAAATTTGTTCGCCACCGCTACGTTTTTTCCATCCCAGCTCCCGTCTATGCCTGGTTCGAAGTAGGGGAAGAGAATAAAAAAAATACAGGGTTCCACATGTAAAAATAGTAGAGAGAAAGAAAAGGTGGAAGTATCTCAATTAAATTCAAGAAAATCGAGGATTTCTATGTAAAAACTCAACCCACGTTGGGGCACCTACTATTTGGGTTGGAATATACCACATGGGCCTTTTGTGCCACTAGATTGGGATAAGTGTTGAATTGACTCCTTTTCTTTGTTTGTTTTTCTTTTTCTAGAAAAACAACAAACTTACAAATCACATCTATATAGATACTTCGTTCCTGGTGAGATTTACTGTTGATCAATAGTAACGGGCGTGCAGTAAAGACTCATCAACATTGTTCATCAATAGTAACGGGTTCATGGTTCCTTACCGGGTGTAACACTATTCATAGCGGAATGTATTGTTTACTGACGGGTCTGTTACTGTTCCATAACGGATTACACTGTTTCGTAACGGGTTTAATACTGTATCTTAGCGGGTTGAACTACTCTTAACGAATCAGTTACTGTTGCATATCAGGTTTACTGTTCCTCAACGGGTTCTGTACTGTTTCATTACAGGTCCTCCTTACTCTCTTTTTTCAAATTCTTTTTTTTCTTTTTTTTGGGCCGCGCGCAGCGCTGGAGCTTTGCTCTAGTAGAAAATTATAAGGTGGATAGAAGTTTTGGCAATTAAATATTAGGTATAGATTTAACATGTTTAACAATACGTTGATGTTTATTACTAAAAGAATTTATTTATTTCATAAATGAGAATAGACGAAGACAAATACAAATTATGTTAAATGTCCTTCTGCCTCCAAATTTACATGTTTCGTTCACACATAGTAAATAGAAATCATTTACCAACAATGAAGAGATAAAAAAGGTTGAAAAACATATTTAATTATTTATTTATTACAAAAACATTTTCAATTGCTTACTGGACTAAGACATGTTAGTGTTTTTCTCTCCCATTGAAACGCACGGGCATATTTGCTAGTGTGGTCATATAATAAAGAAATAAATGCAGCACGATCGCGCTCTATTCGCTTGAACTTATCATCGCTATCCACTAATGTTTTCTCTCACAATAATCAGCATGCCAGAATCAACCAACCAAAAACGATCCAGCGAACATTGTGCTTATCCACATGTATCACCACAATTTAAAAAATATGGTAGGGTGTTTGATCCAAAGACTAAAGTTTAGGAGATATCTATCGGTTGTTACATCGGATGTCATACCGCGTGTTTAGATACTAATCATAAAACTAAATATAGAAGTTGTCTAATTAATTCGCAAGATAAATCTGTTAAGCCTAATTAATCCATCATTAGTACATATTTATTGTAGCATAACATTATCAAATCATGGACTAACTATAGGTTTAATAGATTTGTCTCGCAAATTAGTCTTGATATATGTAATTAGTTTTGTAATTAGCATATATTTAATACTCCAAGTTAGTGTCCAAACATCCGATACGACGGGGACTAAACTTTAGAACGTGGGAATATCTGGGGACTAGTTTAGCATCTCTCTTATTGTACTTTAGGCAATAGGAAGTCTTAACTGATACCATGTATCTCAGCATGAGTGTAAAAACAGTTTAGTGGAAGTTATGCACGTAGAACCACTTGAAGTCGATTGAAGCATTATTGGTCATTATTGGACATTTCAAGTAAATTGGATTTCACTGGGGAAAGATTGCTCTGCTGAGAATGAAGGTAGGAGTTATATATTCCACCATTCATATTAGTCCATAGATACAGTTAGTATTTACCTAAGTATTAGATTTTAATAATAGTCATGTAGACAATTGACCTAGATAGTAATTACATCTAGATTAAGTAGTTTCTAGATTAGTTGACATTTGTGTTACAATTAGATAGTCTCATGGTTTGTGCGAGAATTTAGGTTACATTAGTTTTTCTCCTACTATTTAGAAATAAACTTTTTTAATAAAATAGGTTATATATCGCTATATCATGAGCTGCCATAGATCAGTTTAGATTTGTATGTAGCGACTAAGCATCTTCGAGAGTACCCAAAATATTCTCACAATCTTTGATTTTTATCAAGAATGAAACTCTCAATCTCACTTGCAAAATGAGGTAGACGGACGATGCTGTTAGGATGTGAGGAAGACTGTATGCTCTCTCTACATCGACGCGCGGATGTTATCGGGCTGCACCAACTCTTCTTTTGCTGCACTATGTGTTTAATTAGTGGTAATGATCTATGATCTCCTGCTCACATCATGACTAAACGTTGAAGTCGGTAGAATTTTATTTTGCACTCGTGTTGTAGCATAACACGTTCTGCTTTATACAGAGGCGGTGTGTGATGGCTGTTTTTCTTTCTTCCATTAACATATATAGACGTGCTAGTGGTATGGATTTCTTGTTTGTACTGTGAATCAGATTGGGCCTATGGCTCACTGCAATGCTAATCCACTAGGATGGCATACAGACAGACCAAATTGTTCTCTGTTTGACTAGTGCATTACAGAGAGTGGTAAGAGCCGCACGATTGTGGTTCGCTGTACATCAATTAACTGGTAATGCACATCCAACTCACAGCACTATGCATATGTACAACAGGAAGGAAAAAAAAAACGTCATCTGAAACATTTGCAGAGTCCAGATTAATTTCCCCACAATGCAAACATGGCACTATTGCTGCTAGATAACAATTGAATAGTTCACCAACTATCATCTCATCTGTGCCTGTTGTGTGCTGTGGCAGCCATCTCCAAGATCCAAATCCTGCACGAAACTGCAAGCATTTTACAATAAGATTACATGCATGTTTGCACTGGTTGGGTCTCCACTCCCCACTACTACCATTTTGGACTTGAGACAAAAAGAACTGGGAAGCATGCTAAGTGCAGCACCATCTCAGTTAGTCATCACACTAGTGACTTCACCATTCAGAAACAGAAAACGGAGCAAAAGAGCCCTCGCCAGTGCTCCAATAGCCCAATTGCCATCTCCCGAGTGTGCAGTCCAATCATTGTTTAAAAATGACTTTGTAGCCGCCGGAGATTTGAGACCATTGCATGCACGTTGTGCAGCCGCCAGTCGCCCACTATCGCGCCGAATTAGCCTACCTGATGTAGTATATTCCGTGATGGATCGATCACCTTTTGTGCCGCCTATATAAGAACAAGGCAAGAAACTGTGGAGTGTGCAAGAGCCCAATATAGTGTGGAGATCACAAGACACAAGAGAGGCAATAATAACTGAGTTAAGACAGAAATGGAGAACTCTTACTGCCGTTGGGTGCTTGTATGTTCGGTTCTTGCGCTGTGCCTCGGTAGCCAGGGCGTCAGGTGTCAGCTAACAGCGGGTTTCTACAGCAAAACTTGCCCTCAGCTGTACTATATTGTGCAGCATCATGTGTTCTCTGCCATGAGAGCTGAGATGAGGATGGGTGCATCCCTCCTCAGGCTACATTTCCATGATTGCTTTGTCAATGTAACCATCACACTCGCCTGAATTCTTTCTACATCTCTAAATACTGAATCTCTAGTAGTGTTCTGTTCTACTATATATCTATGATGAAGTTGCTGAAAAATGGTGTGTGCATACATGCAGGGGTGTGACGCCTCAATCCTTTTGGATGGCGCCGATGGCGAGAAGTTTGCAAAACCCAACAACAACTCAGTCAGAGGGTATGAGGTCATTGACGCGATAAAGGCTGATCTCGAGAGCGTCTGCCCCGAGGTGGTGTCATGCGCTGACATTGTAGCCCTTGCAGCCAGCTATGGAGTACTCTTTGTAAGCTCCTTCTTCTATCCCTTGTATTGCAGTCCAACACGGAACATTCAGTTGTTTCAGACAAAAGACTAACACTGCGACGGCTGTTGTTCAGAGTGGAGGCCCTTATTATAATGTTCTTCTGGGGAGAAAGGACGGGCTGGTGGCCAATCAGTCTGGAGCTAACAGCGGTTTGCCTTCGCCGTTCGAACCAATCGATAAAATTATTCAGAAGTTCGGCGACGTCGGCCTGAACACAACCGATGTCGTGGTCTTATCAGGTAACAGTCTCGTCGAGTTGCCCAGAAATGCATCTTTTTGAGGGGAGACAGAGATGAAGCTCCTTCATTCTTCATTGTGATCTGATTGCACAACTCACATGATCTGAACTTGAAAAATGAACAGGAGCCCACACCATCGGGCTCGCCCGGTGCGCGCTGTTCAGCAACCGGCTGTCCAACTTCTCGGCCACGGAGTCAGTTGATCCGACGCTGGAGGCCAGCCTCGCCGACAGCCTCAAGAGCCTCTGTGCAGGCGGCGACGGCAGCCAGACCTCTGCGCTCGACGTCAGCTCCCCCAACAGGTTCGACAACAACTACTACAAGAACCTCCTGACGGAGAAGGGCCTCCTGTCCTCCGATCAGGGCCTCTTCTCCAGCCCTGAAGGTGTCGCCAGCACCAAGGATTTGGTGGAGACCTACAGCAACAACAGCGAGCAGTTCTTCTGCGATTTCGCCCGGTCCATGATCAAGATGGGGAACATCCCTGGTTCCGGCGGGGAGGTCCGCAAGAACTGCAGAGTACCGAACTAATAACAAGTGACGACGATCAGCAAATTTCAGTCATCCACTGTTACTTCTTGTTTGTGTGAACTGTGATGTGAAGGCACCTATGTAAGGTTTATGGGTGCAGCGTTAAGAAGCTACATGCTTAAAAGTAGGAAGACGAAGAATAAGGACCGTACACTTCCCAATTGGTCCCATATGTCAAACACAGTTGTCTTTTTAGGGGAAAATGGAAATTTGGAAATGTTACCGGGATGAAATGTCCCACGTGCCATTATCAGTGCCAAATACATGTTGTATTTCATCTGTTAAAATGACATAGAAAAAAAGGGTCACAGGCTTTGTCCCATCAATAATTGCAAGCCCAACTGAATGAAAGCAACAAAATTCCCAATGTCCATTCAAGTTTGTCTACCACACTAGCACAGCAACTAGAAACAATCACATAGCAGGGCTATGTCCATTGCTTCCTTCCACCCAAAACATGGTTTCATCCAACGGCAATCAAAAGTAGTAGCGTGCCATCAATAAGATATAATAAACTCTGTGTAAATTAGGATATTGAAACTAAGAGAATTCAGGTGTTAGCTAAGTTTGGGCAAATTGTTGGAATATATGATTTAGGCCCATGTATGACAACAACTACTTCGCTGCGTGCGTCGGTAGTTCAGACTGGACACGAAAAGAAGCAACACACAGGAGCCCTCCACTGACGCAACTAGCCACCGGTGATGTTGAGGCTGGAGCAAAACTCGGTGAAGGTCGAGGACAGGAGGCCCTTGGTAAAGATGTCGGCGAACTGGG
>DXKC01000872.1:0-12432 GCA_031170775.1 Cymbopogon citratus
CTGGAGCTTCCACCTCCCTTTGCCAAGCGGCGTCAGCGGCGCCGAGAGCCTCGCCTTCGACGGCAAGGGCGAGGGGCCGTACGCCGGCGTGTCGGACGGTCGCGTCCTCAAGTGGGGCGGCAGCGCCGTCGGCTGGACCACGTTCGCGCACAGCGCGAACTACCGGAAGATACCCCTGTGCACGGCGGGCGTGGTGCCGTCGGAGGAGACGGAGAGCATGTGCGGCCGCCCGCTGGGCCTCCAGTTCCACGCCATGACGGGCGACCTCTACATCGCCGACGCGTACCTGGGGCTCATGAGGGTCGGCCCGGGCGGCGGCGAGGCCGAGGTGCTGGCGGCCGGCGCGGACGGCGTACCCTTCAACTTCGTCAATGGCCTGGACGTCGACCAGGCCACCGGCGACGTCTACTTCACCGACTCGAGCACGACGTATCCCAGGAGGTTTAACACCGAGATCATGATGAACGCGGACGCGACGGGCCGGCTGCTGAAGTACGACGCGCAGACGAAGTCCGTCACCGTGCTCAAGGCCGATCTGCCGTACCCGAACGGCGTCGCGGTCAGCCGCGACGGGGCGCAGGTCGTGGTCGCGCACACCGTGCCGTGCCAGGCGTTCAGGTACGTCCTCCGCGGCGCCAGGGCGGGGCAGTACGAGCTCCTGGCGGACCTGCCGGGCTACCCGGACAACGTGAGGCGGGACGGCAAGGGTGGCTACTGGGTGGCGCTGAACCAGGAGAAGCAGCGGCTGGACGCGCCGGCGCCGGCGACGGCTCCGGTGAAGCACCTGGTCGGCGTCCGCCTGGACGCTGATGGGGTGGAGGTCGAGGAGCTCACGGCGGCCAAGGGCGTCACGCTGAGCGACGTGGCGGAGATGAAGGGGAAACTGTGGTTAGGCTCCGTGGAGCTTGAATACGTCGGTCTGGTTGCTTGAGTTGCTGCGTCTGCGTGCCAGCATTAGCTGTACGTGCACGTATATGGTCATGATAATTAGGAGACTTAGATTAAGAATTGCATTAGTATATCTAGCAGTGTAGCTACTATTAATTAAGAAGTATTTCCATGTGTATTATTATGACAAAAGTATATATGCCATTGTGTGGCTAAAAGTTAATTGGTCTTGGATTTTTATGCAACTTGTATTGTTGGATACGATTAGATATCGAAATTATAAATATGTAATTTTAGATATACGATTTGAGTATTAACCTCTCAAAATAAATTCGGTATCGAATTCGGTCGCAAAATTTCCTAAGCCTGGCAAAGATTGAGGGGGAAAAAAAAAAGAAAATGTTCCATTTCTCCGTCGCGGGCGCAACCCGACATCCTTAACGGTTGCTAAAACCCTTATCGGATCACATTGACACTCTCCTGGATAGTGGATAGAGTCGAGTCCAGCGCTCGTCGCCGCGCCCCTTCCTCACCTCGAGCAAAGAGGAGCGGCAATGGCCATGGCCGCCCCCGCCTTCCTCCTGCCATCAATGTTCCCCAAGCCCACTCTCCTGGCCGCGTCCCTCCACTCCAGCCTCCCACGCGCCCTCCCCCTCCGCTGCTCGCCCAACGGCGCCGCCGTGCCGGAATCCCCTGAACCTGCCTCTCGCCGCGGCCGCAAAAAGTCCCCGTCCCCGTCGGCGCCGAAGGCGAAGGCCACGAGGCGGAGAACCAAGAAGGCGGACCAGGATCCGGACTCGGAGGGCGCGGAGGAGCCGGCGAAGCGGACCAGCCGCCGGACGCGGAAGTCCAAGAAAGAGGCCAAACAGGAGGAGGTGGCCCAGGCGGCGAGCCACGGAACGGAGGAGACGATTCAAGAGGCCAACGAAGAGGAGGATGCGGTGGAAGTCGGGAGCGGCTACGACGATGACGACGAGGATTTCGCGAACGACTGGCCGCCGCTGGTGTGCTGCTTCGGCGCGCTGCGGTGGGAGTTCGTGCCCACGGTGCGGGTGTCGGACCGCCAGATGCATCCCGACATGTACTCCACGTGGAGGCACCTGCAATGGGAGCCGCCCGAGTTCGCGCGCGCGCCGGGGAGCGCGGCGAGCAACGTGGCCATTGCGCTCACCCGGCTCGGCGGGCGCGCCGCGGTGCTGGGCAAGGTCGGCGACGACGACTTCGGCCGCGAGCTTGTGTACCGCATGAACTGCGAGCGGGTGCAGACGCGTGCCATCAAGTTCGACGGCAAAGCGGCCACCGCCACGGCGCGCATGAAGGTGAGCTTCCGGGACCGGGAGGACGGCAAGGGCGGCACGAAACTTGTAGCCGAGACGGGGAAGAGTGCCGCCGAGGACTCCCTCCGCAAGACTGAGATCAATGTAGATGTGCTGAAAGAGGTGAGTTGGTGATCATTGGATTTGGATAAATATTGGATTCCGAATGTTCTTATGCTCGCGTAGTCATTTGACGGCATATAACAACCACGGTGCACTGTTTTAGAACAATTGCATCAAATCAATTCCTGGCTGAAAAACAAATTTGATGTGATCTTGCATCATAGCATGATTGCCAATTTTATTTCTTTTGGGGTATCATGGAAGGTCGATTCTTCTAAAAAGATTCAACCTTGATGTTAAACTCTCTACAACTTATTTGAGTTTTGTATATGCATACAGATGCCACTTGATCTCATAGTGCAGAGTTGACATCTGAATCAGTCTTATATACGGAATCTAAGATATCAGCGGATTATTGGACTGATAAAAGTTCCAGTATTTGTATCTAGAAAATAGATAATAAGTCTTATAGCAGTCCATGAAAATCAGAGGTTATACTGCATTAGCTAAAGCTTGTAGCTCTGAAAAAATATGAACATTCTTCATAATAGATTTGCCTCTGAGGTTTATTCCTCCACAACTTTATTCTTATGTTTAAATCATGATAGCTTTCACGATCACGGTGAGACCATCTTCCAAACTGTTTCAAGTATGCATTTGAACAATAGAATGGTGTCCTTTGGGATGCCATCAGAATTAACTTTGCAGATAACAAGTTTAGCAGAATTGCACTGTTTGTGTTCAGGGTCACACGCTGGCAACAAGATTTTAAGAGGACACATTTTGATTTGTTAGATGTAGTCGTTGCTATTTCTTTGCAAAGTTTCTTTATTCAGATCTAATCTGCGGCAATTACACAGGCTAGAATGTTCCATTTCAATTCAGAAGTCCTGTTAAACCCCTCAATGCACGACACACTCTTCAGAGCTATTGAGCTGTCTAAGAAATTTGGAAGCAAAGTGTTCTTCGATCCCAATTTGCCATTGCCTCTGTGGACTTCCAGGGATAAAACAAAGGAGGTGATAAACAGGGCATGGAAAGAGGCTGATATCATAGAGGTATCAAGGGATGAGCTGGAATTCCTCCTTGATCATGAGTACTATGAACACAAGAGAAACACCCCACCTCAGTATTATCTGGAAGGATTTCATTTTACAAGAAACTGGCCACAGTACTACCACTACAGCCCTGAAGAGATTGCTCCTATTTGGCATGATGGTATAAAGATCTTGCTTGTTACCTATGGGACACTTCGGATCCACTATTACACACCTAAGTTTCATGGCTGTGTGGTTGGGACAGAGGATGCACTCATAACTCCATACACCACTGACCGAACAGGTTCAGGGGATGCTATTGTGGCTGCTGCTATTAGGAAGCTGACAACTTGTCCTGAAATGTATGAAGACCAGGATACATTAGAGAGGCAACTGAGATTTGCCGTTGCTGCTGGAATCATAGCACAATGGACAATTGGTGCTGTGCGAGGATTTCCCACGGAGAGTGCCACCCAGAACCTGAAGGAACAAGTCTATGTGCCTTCTATGTGGTAAAACGATAAATCATTTGTGATGGAATGAACAAATATACGATACAAGCATACTTCATGAATGGTCTAACAGAACTGAACAAAGGAGTTTTTCCTTCTTCCATTTTTTACGACAAGAGAGCTACAGGCGCAACTTGCATGCACTAATTGCTCAGGTATCCTCTCACAAGTCACAATCCATTCTGTATCATTACAATTATGAACTTGGGTGGTATGCATGTCATTAAATGCATCTACTGATTGACAAATGTTACATAGTTGAATCTTAATTTTGGTAGAGGCTGGAATTTTATTCCATTATCTAAAAAAAAGTTGAATCTTAATTTGAGAACAGTTGAATCTTCATTTTAATTTGTGAACTGAATTCCCAGGTATACTCAATCTGATGCATTGTTTGAAAACACACAGATTTGCAGTTGCTCATGATGTCTAAACCTTATTAAGGACCCTGGTCTGCATAAGCAGTAGCAGTATTGAGCACACAGTTCAGCAAAAATATTTAGTTAGTTTCTTTTTTCCACAGGGAGACTCCCCTGGGCCCTTTTTTTTTAAAAGAAAACAAATAAGGTTGAGGGGGTACTGAACCCTGTTTTTTCAGGGAGTTACCCAAAAATTAGTTAGCCCTGGGTGGCTGCCTGCTCAACTGGAGTCACTATCCAACTGAGTTACAACTTGGTTCTCATTTAGCGAGTATATTCTTTAAGGCGAACTAATATGGAATGGCAAGTGCACATAGCATAAAATTTGATGGACTGAACTAGGCTATATAGAACGTAATTCATTGCTTGTCTGAAAAAAAAAAAACTGTAGCTAATGATTATTGTGCATACACATTATTCGCACCAATTTGTGCATAATAAAATGAATAAGGCTGTACATCTGGTCTATGGGCTAAATACAAACATACACTAAAACTCTTCAAGTCTTCTAATTCTACACTCTGTGGTACAACGTATATCCTCTTTGAATATCTTTGCCTCTTCTATTTGAAACTTGAATAAACAATTCTTTGAAAATGCACATTTCAGTGAGTGTTCCCTCCCACATCCTTATGTAAGATTGAACTATATGAACTTATCTGTGTGTAGGAAAGTAACATGTGCTTTTGCTGTCAGTTTACCAGGAATTGCACTGTCTGGTGTATGTCAATGAGTCAGAGGAAAGCTGGTTGTATGATAACTGTCTATTCATATATGTAGAGTAAGTTCATGCCACTTGATCCTGTGTGTTTCTTTTGCACAAGCACCCTGGAAGAGGATTTGCATAAAAATACTCCTCATGCCTTGAACTTCGACCAGACAACCTCTGACGTGGACCACCCATCCTGTTTTCATGATGCATCTTCAATTCACTTGCAAACTCTGTCCAGTCAATTGTCCCTTCATCAAGCTTGTCAATGAGCCCGACAAGCTTGTGCCTATAGACAGAAAAAAAATCAGTACTTTGGATTTACATCTGAATAAATACTCAAACAATATTCCAGAATTTACCTGTCAGGGTTAATGGTTTTCCGGAATCCTTCGTATCTTCTATGGCCCTGAACTGCTCTAGCCATATTTCCATCATATGTATACACAAAAACATCACTCTGGAGGGCTACATTGTAGTCTACAGCAGCTAATCTATTTTGGTACAGCTTGAGAGACTCAAATTCACTTGCTGTCGCCAAACTATAATGTGTATAGACATTTGGATATTCGGCCTTTAATGCATCCATGCTATGTACACCATATATTTCTCCTGATACAATGTATATCTTTGTGCTGGAAGGATAACCCATAGCTTTCAGGAAAAGAGCTGCCTCACGAGGAGTCATAGGGCAGCCTCCTTGTAGTCGCCTCTCCTTACTGTTGATTTCCTTCTCTTTCCAATGCTGCACCTTGAGTCGCATTTCCCTCAGTTCCTCTGCCTCTTGATACGTTAGGTTGTGGCTGCAGCCAGTGAATGAGAGCATGTCCTTCTCATACCTGTCATTTTATAATGAAGAAGAAAACATTGGTATCATTGACTGCATGTTCCTCAGCAACATAATGCTGTCAACCAGTTATTTTAGACAATTGCGGTTTCAATCACCTTAAGTGAAGTGCGATATAATGGTTGGATCCATTCCTCAGCCTATCAACTAGAGTATTACCTAGCTCTTCAATTTCTTGATTGTATCTTAGTGCCTCGTAATTTGCACGGCATCGGAGTCTTTGGATAGAAGGAGGGAGACCATTGTTGACAATACGTGAATCTGTATGTGTAAATTTCACAACTTTGGCCTTCTTCAGTGTCCTTGTGAAAGCTCTGTAATAAGAAGCCTGAAAATAAAATATTAAATCATCATTTTTCTGATATATAACTTCAATACCAATTAGTCCTGAAGTAGTTGATTCATACCCTGGCCCAGGATTTGGGTGCTCTAATATAGGGTTTCAATCTTTTGAAATCTGGCGGCAAGGAATCCACAATCATGATGTCATCTTCTAAAGTTTCCTTGAAGTGTTGCACATCAAATATATCTTTGAAATCACTGCATGTCAAGCCAAAACATCAGTATCAAAAAGCTGTATAGATTTCTTGATGTACTGGTTCAAAGAGAAGGACCTTGGATCAGTCCAGAATGATTTATGGTCCAGGGAAGGGATTACTAAGGTGGCATTCATGAGCTTAGCAACTGCAACCATGTCACTTATCTGCAAGAATGATTTTGAAGGAATGCATGTGAGCTTGAAAGACATTTTTCTGTATTCAAGTTTTCTAAAGATCATTGAAAACATACTCCCAGTCTCATTTGGTTAAGTCCACCATTGGCTTCAGCAATTATATAGCCAGTAGTTGTACTGTTGGTTCCTGAAAAAGCAGTGCAAGTGTTGCCAAAATGTAGGCGCTCAGTTAAGACTAATATTACTTAGAACTAATGTTGAATTGAAGGAAGATAGGGAAGATGAGCTCACTATAACGATTTTTCGGGCGTTCAATGCATTTTGTGTAACCCTCACTATCGGGTTTTATCCATATCTGGGTCATCTGTTGGATTCCAAACAAAATTTCAGCATAATATTAGGAGCATCAGTATCTAATAAAATCTCGCATCTAGTCAATAATAGTAAAAGCATTCAAGCATGTAAGTTAGGAGCATCAGTATCTAACAAAATTCTTTCCATTCCTTTATTTGCAGGTCTATGGTTGCTTTAGTTAGGAGGCAGACAGGTGAGAATTTGTGCTTCCTATTGCCCAATGAACAAGGAACTCTTTACCCGTGTACTAGTCATACAAGCACTAGTAGCACTTTGTGGGGATAGGATCGATTGATGTAAACTCTCACTTTATGTCCATTCATTTTTGTCTCTCTTTCTTTTTTTTGAAGATCATGTAGAATGTTTTCTGGAGGCTTAATAAGGACTAGATTAGCGCTAGGAACTAGATATGTATGTCTTACTGTCAAATGATAATTTGTCTGTAGTCTCATGGTGTCACCGTCGTCATATTGTAGCTTTCTAGCGTGCTTATCAATTATCATCTGGTCGTTCTGCAAAGGATTCTGCTGTACGGACGAGTCATTTGTACAACTCTCCTTTGCGTGGACTCATTATTTTTGCAACTTGTTTTCAACCAACGAAAAACCAGGAGACCAATGGCGGAAAATCACTCAAATATATTGGTTCCACAGCAATGAAACACGTGTACAGGGAGTTGTACAAAAGTAGGTGAGGTACTTCCCTTTCTGTAAATTTGAATTTCTGTGAAACATGGTGTGTAACAATGCTGTGTTTTTCTGTGGTTACGAGGAGGCCTGCTTACTGCACTCCACCTTTGGATTCTCCCAACGTTCAGTTTCCCGTGTGAATTTTCAGACTGTTCAGTTTGTGATGCGGCGCTATCCTCATCCTAATGTTGTTGAAGAACATCAACGTCAACCCTTTTGGAAGCACCTTGTTAGTGGCCCATACCACGGTCTGAGTATCACTCTCCCAATTGAATTTCCCAACGATTGGCAAACAATCTAACAAAACACGAAAGAAGAAACAGCGATGTCCCAAAGAGCTGGCACTTGCTCCTCTTCTGACACTGGACACGTATTGAACGGCGACCAGGGGGCAGGGGCTCCTTCCTGAGCCTCTGAAATGTCTTCGGCTTCGGCATCCACTGACAGTCTGAATGTCTGATTTCCACAGCAAAGAAACAAAAATGGCAACTACGTACAAAAACGACGCGCCCGCCATGCCTGAACCCTCTCGTGTTTCTCCATCGCATACCCCCGATCCACCCAGACCCAGTCCACGAAGATCAGATCAAACTAATCCAACGCGTCTTTCTGCATCCAGTCGCCGACTTGGCTTTGATCCCTTTTAACTCGGCACGTTCGAATGGTTTCTATGTCCATGCAGAGCTTTCAAAGCCGCGAGTTAAGTGTGATTAACATGCATGCTAAAAACAATAACTGGCAGAGCCTCTAGACTCTACTAGTGGTAGCATGGCAATATGGCATGGCAGTACGAAAATTCTATAACGGTTCAGTCAACGGCGAGGATCGGAGTAGAGAGGTACGCACCGGCGGGTCGGGCGGGCGGCGAGCGACGGCGGTGAGGTTCTCGTCCCTCCAGCTCAACACCTCGGCGTCCACCGTGCGACGAACGAGGCTCCCCGCCGTGCCGGTAGTGGCGCCTCGGCGCGAGGTGATGACGAGGCCGACGACGACGGCGACGCCCAGCAGGCAAGCCACCGCGTTCCGCACCCAGGCCTGGTCCACCACGGCCACCCGCTTGCCGCCGCTGCCGCTGGCCCTCCGGGCGAAGAACAGAGCCTTCACCCGCGCCGCGCCGTGGCCGTCGACGCCGTCGTCGTCGCCGCACGGGACGAAGCAGTCGACGGCGGCGGGCGCGTTGTCCGTGAGGCGGCGGCGGTGCGCGCCGGACGTGACGGAGCTGCAGCTGCAGGGCGACGAGGAGGAGGACGTGGAGGATGATGATGCCGTGGACGACGACGACGCGACCATGGCCAAAGCGGATTGGTTTAGACAAGGTCGATCACAAGAATCCAACGAAGCAAGCGCAGGACAGAGCCCGATCGCGAGGAGAGGGAGGGAACCAGAGCAAAGGAGCCGAGGAGGTGCGCGGGTGGTTTGGCGCCCTGCCTTGGCCGCTTCGATGGGCAACCGCGCTGGACGGGATGGGAGGAGGGGGACGCGGAATTGCAGTGCAGTTTGCACGACGAGTCGTGCGCGCGCGTGCGTGCCCTCCCACTCCTGGTGGTTCGGCTCCGCGGAGTTGCCAACCAGGCCAGGTGCGCCGCGCACGGGAGGGAGGCAAAGACAAAGGCAAGCGAGTTTATTCAGAACTGCCGCGGGTGTCGTTGCCGCCGCCTCCCGCCTGTGCTGTGTGCCATGCTTGCTGGTCCGATCACACCGCGCGGTTCGCTTTCGTGGCCGTCGTCGTTTATACGGCTCGCTTTCCCGTCCCGTGGCCCGTCCCGGATCTCCTTTTATTGCGGTTGTGACGCGTGCGGGTTGGGATCGGAGGGCGCAATCATTCGGCGCACTGCGCTTTGCTGTGCTACACTGCTACGTGCTCGAATTCCCAGTGCCCAGTGGGCATCCGGTTCTTCATTTCCTTTTGTTTCTCCATGAAATTCGCCGTGCTTTTTTTTTTCTGAGTATCGAAATTCGCCGTGCTTGAGCATGTGTTATTTAATCAGAATGGTCGGATCGGATCGGGACTCGTTGTTAGAGGCAATCGGGTATGGTCGATCAGCATAGCACACGTGAAGAAGCGAGCAAACAGCCAAGCGGGGAGTGAGTGCACACGCGACACTACAGCTGATCCGTGAAAGTAGCGTTTCCTTTTTGGGCCTTGTTCTGTTCGTAGTTTGAAATCAGAAATTGGAATTCCGAACTCCTGTAGCACTTTCGTTTGTATTTGACAAATATTGTCTAATCATGGACTAACTAGACTCAAAAGATTCGTCTCGTGATTTAGAACCAAACTGTGTAATTAGTTACTTTTTTATCTATATTTAATGCTCCATACATGCGGCTAAAGATTGATGTGATGATGATATGATGGGAAATTTCAATTTCAACGTGGAAAGAGAACAAGGCCTATGCAAACAGGTCCGTACGGATCGAAGCTTCTCTGAGCAGAGAGCTACTGGAGGTCTACAGCTACCGCATCAGTGCAGTGCAGTGCTTTATGCGCACGTACTGTGATTGTCGCGATTAATTCGGCACTGTCAGTGGACGGAGGTGGTCCTGCGGTGGTGGTGTAGTGCTAGCGCGCCTGATTCCTTGCTTTAACTGGAAAACACTGACCATTTGGTAGGTAGGGACATCTGATGTGACTGAAAACACTGACCATTTGGTGTTAATGCGAGTGACGACGCGCTGACCCAGTTTTCTTCCGCTTTGACGTACTCTATAGCCCGGATCGAGTGAATAAAACACCGACTTTTTATGCAGCGCCGTGTCAACGGCTTTGATTATTCTCTCCCAGCACCGCCGTTGAAAAAGTCAGGTGGCACGTAACACGCGAGCAGCCTAACGACGCGTACACGTTCACGTTCGATCGAGCGGCCACAGCGGCTTCGATCGATGCCGAAGCTAGACTTCTAGTTTGCTTTGCTCTCGTCTCGTCTCCCGCTTGTTGTTCACATCAGCCGGTTGTGGACGAAACGCCGTGCAGGACCGGGAATTCTTAACAGTGATGCCTGGTCTGCCACTCATCGAGCGATCATCTAATCTAACCCAGTTCCCCCGGCTGCAAGGACTTGAACAGTATACCGGACCGGCCGGAGCACATGGACACGTACGGTGCGGCGAATCTCCATGGACCAGAGAGCAGGATCGGTGTCGTATGCCTCAACGACAACGTCAACGATGATTGCCGGTGCGAAGACTGAAGAAGAGCCAGGTGGTGTCGTTTCTGTGATTGTGTGAACTGTGAATATACGTATGTCCATCGGTCAGGGCATCATCAGGCCGATCACGGCCAAACATCGCACCCCAAGTGAGAATCCACCGAATGGAGACAGAGGGTGGTGCGTTGCCACCACGTCGGGTGCTAGTCTAATCAGGTTGACGCGCACTTGTTTGCATGCTTCGGTTATGCTTAGTGCCCGTGAACCAACATTGCTTATCATATCATGTTATGGCACCACGGGTTGACGATCATTGTCTCATTGAGCACTGATTTCCTCTGCTCTGTTTTCTTTTCCTTTTTTTTTTTTTTGCCACAGTACGTGAGGGATGTCGACTTATCAGAACGACTATAGAGCGCAGCAAAGAATCCTGAATTTATGGCACACGGTTACGAAGATGGCCGCTCCTCACTTGTTCTTCGATCGAGACGTGAAGAGCGACGTGCTATGTATGTGTGATAGGCTGTCATTGTGGAGATGATCAGGTCACTCAATACAGATGATGCTAACTATGTGTGAGACGTGGATGATCGCGCACGTTCCAAGTTTGCGATAGATACGGTTGGATGGTGGTCCTGTTCATCGGTGCAATTTATATTCTGTGCCCGCGTACAATATACTCCTCTTTTTTGGCACCAGGGGATACATCAGGTGCGCGCCAATGTTTGGGACCAAACGGCGACACGAAGGAGCACTCCTTTTCGGCGTCAACGTTGTTCGCCGGCGAGCCCAATTAGCGCGACGAGGACGGGATTCTCGTGCCAACAAGCCAACAGCGCCTGTGAATAAGTAGCGACCTAATTTCTGTGCCCAGCAGTCTTGAGAGCTACAGTATACGCCTATACTGCAAGTCTGGCACATGACCACCGAACAATCCATTTTCCACGCCGGCCGGCCTCTGCCCACTCTACTCCATCGAGCACGCGCCGGAGCGTGCGCGTGCCTCGGCCTGACTGCTTGCTCCGCAACGTCAGCCTGGTCACGGGCAGCACGACGCGAAGCAAAGTATCCGATCCGAGCCGGACCTGACGACGAGAACGTGAGGTCGAGCAGTATCCCTCGCACGAAAGCTGGTGTGTTGTGTTGGTGACCTGACCTCGCTCGTCCCACGCCACTGGGAGCGCTCGCGCAGTCGCGCGGGCACTGCAGCCCCGCGTGCCGGATGCCGGTGGCGTTCGACATCGTCAAACAAGGCAACAAGAATACTACGTCTCTGTACCCAGACGAGAGGCGTCAAAAAACAACAAAAAAACCTTTGCCTTTCAAAAGGAAAAAAACATCAAGCATTCAAGCGCAGATGTTGAATCCATCAGCAGGTCGATCAGGGCCGAGGAGGACCGCGGTCTTGGGCTCTTGGTTGGGGAAGCGTTGGCCACTCATCCTCGCCCGTCATTCGCAGTGGCTAGGTTGATGTAGAGGCGGGAACTTTTGTTTCTAACGTCAAGTGCAAACCATCTCTTCATGAAACCCCGTTCAAACTACGATAAAAAAATCATCTAAGTTCACAAAAAATCACACATATAAATAATATGATGGTACACAAACTCGTAAAATATATTGTCCAAACTCGACTCAGCCTAGATGATTTGTTAATTTACATGTGTGATCTTTTTTTTTGAATTTAGCAAATTTTTTGCCGTGGTTTGTACGGATTTTTATGGTAAGTTTGTTTGCATCAGATATGTTCCCTTTAACTAATTTATGGAAAATGTGTAATTG
>DXKC01000874.1:0-24952 GCA_031170775.1 Cymbopogon citratus
CCATGCGCTGCAGTAATAAAGGGCACCCATAGTAGATAAAAATTAGGACGCCCATTTCCTGGGTTGAATTTATGCTCTAGTTTCTTGCCTCTTAAAAGGTGACGGATAAGAGGGTCGAAGGGCATGCCATAGCATGTCGTGCCACCGAGCTCTACGTATCTCAGAAACTCACTAGCACCATCTGCAAACCACTCAAATCTTCTGATAATAGATCTGCTTGACTCATAGCTGCTGTGGCCCAAGGTAGAGAAAATAAAAGATTTGGTAGCATGCACAATCCGTCAAGGAAAGGAGGAATTCCTCACCTCTTCTTCTATCTGTTCTTCTTCAAGGATTCTTTTCTTGCAACTGTACAGCGTGTCTTGGCACTCTTGAGCAGCACGCTTCAGCTTCGAACGCCAACGCAACAAGGATGCGTCAGTGATCTGCCACCTATCTGATATCTCGAGAACAGCCTCAAGCCTGGTGTGCGCCATCTCTAGCCTCTCCAAATTTCTGTTCTTATTTGATTCACCTTTCTCCTCATATTTGTGAACGAGATTAGAAAGGACTTGGCTAACTGTTTCTTGGACAACTGCCGAACTGACAATTTTTGCCATTAGGATTCAAGGTTCCTGCTCAAATTCAACATATAACAGTAGACATGAGAAACTAGATATATGAACACTGGATCTCTCTATCAAAGATTAGCTTAGCAGTTGTAGAACCAACCTGTAACTGAATCAAATGTACAATGAGGCAAGACGAAAACTTAAAGAGAATACAGTGATATCAAAGAGTGGGAGCAAGGAAGAAGAGGAAGGCAAATATGATGGAGGGTTATGTGAATGTGATGCCCAAGATTTTCAACAGAGGTTTGTTTGTAGTGAACCGGTGCACAGGAGTTTGTTTCTACAAGGAAAATACAGATTAATGATTGCTTTCTGGCTTAATTAATGCCTAAAAATTTATCTCTTTGACTTAACATCAACATGAGAGTCTGCCGGTCGGCACGTGTTTGTGCAAAACTCAAACGGGAGGGTGGGCCGGTGGGGTGATCTTTGAACAGGACCAGACAACAAAGCAAATGACGACCTGAGCAGTTCTACTTTGTGCATGAATGAAAAAGGAATTCAGCAAAGTCATGGTGTTTGGAGATTCTGTACCAGATGAAGCTACACGTCACTGCTTACTAGCAAAGTCATAGGAGAGAGCATACTTTAGGAACTTAGCCATGTGAAGATATCATACTTTAGCAAAGCAAATGACAGTCGATGCTTCATCGAGATATCATATGTGTAGTAGTTAACTGAGAACAAATCCGAGGCAGCGGACAAGCTTCCAGAATTCCTTGCACAAGCCTCAGAGTTCGGTCGTCGTCCTCTCTTCGACTGGGTGGTCATCAGAGCATGGCGCGTCTAGGACATAGTGGTGCTTTTGGTGGAGAGGAAACACCTGAAGTTTTGGGAAGCCATCCTTTGTATGTACGGACAGCTATCCTGATCAAGATGAGCACTTGAAGAGAATTCAGTGATATCAAAGACTTTGAAGGAGAAAATGAGGTAGGGATGTCCAATAATTAGTATCTGTAAGGGAAAAAAAGGTTGGCCAGTCCCACTACACATTCGGATATATAATAGGACAACTTGCACCAAGTAGAGAAAAGCAGGATGTAGGCGCGTTTGGAAAAACAAGGAATGAAGGTTGGTGTGATAAACCAATTGCAGGCAAAGAAGGGGGGAATGCAGGTTGAGAATATTTTAAAAGGCCTTCTTGGCCTATCTGATGCTTAAACTGTATTCCATTTGGTGTTCCGTTTCAGGTGTCTTGGTTAGCAGTGGACAATGGGCTTCGACCTTCTTTTTACGAGTTTTGGACTTTTGGTTAACACCAACCTACTTTTAAAATAATGGCCCCCTCTGGCAAGCACAGGACCTCCTCTCCTTGCGACGCGAGCCCCTCCACTCCGGCGAGCGTGCCAATTCTCTCCCTCTGGCACCGCGAGCCCCCCGCTCCGGCGAGCGCGCCCCTCCACTCTGGCCACCGCGCCCTTCTCTCCCTCCGGCGAGCATGGGACATCCGCTCCGGCGAGTAATGTAAATTGTTGATTAATAGAGACGTTCTCCTTAGGATGTCTGCCTCGGTAGAAATAAAATGAATACTAATGACAGATACTTGCCTGAGGTCTGTCTGACCATTTATAGGGGCAGCTACTAAAAATGTCTGCCTCTGCCAATCAGGTGGCTTTTCTAAAATCCTTTTCTAATTTGTGTGAATGTCATTTGGTATGAAGAAATGGGTGATGCCTTGTAATAATCTTCTTTCTGAACTTGAGTAATGGCTTGCCTAGATATTGATGATAAGCTCTTATATCTTGTCCTTATGAGATTGTGTACTATCATGTTAGTTAAATTTAAACATGATGATGAGATGATCAATGTAATCTCGGAAAAAGAAAAAACAGAGGAATTTCTATTCATGCTTTTGAGATCGATACAACGCACGACATAGACGAGAGCTGAGTAGCTAACACACTTGATGTTACAAGACAAATGTTAGCTGTTTACCCAACAGATAACATTCTCCAAATGTAAAATGGCGGTAGTATTGTTGTGCACAACAAATTACATGCAGAAATGGTTTACATACATTACACCCAAACAAGATCCTTATGATAGCCAGACGGCGGTGGCGGGCATAGATGACTCAGCTGGTATGAATGAGCCAGTATTATGAGTTTTATATAATTGTTATAAACAAATTCTGAATTACATTCTATCGGCCAACTTAAGAGGCACACTTGTCTAACGTGGCAGATCAGCAGTTGCGAGAAATTCTTGCTTCAAGCTGTAGAAATTTTTGCTACTTTGACGTGCCGCAGATTTAGATTTCTTCCCGAAATCAATGGCTGGTAACTGAAAGCTATTAATATCACTCTTTGTAAGCAAGGGCTGCCTTTCATCATCTTTTCCGGCGGCACCTTGATTCGAGTATCCTCTTTTTGTCCTCAAAAATTGCAGTGCCATCTCCACTTGCTTCATAGTAGGCCTTCGGTTACCTTGGAGCCTGACACACTTCTCCACAAGCGTTGCAACACAATTTATCTCTTCTTCAGACGCTTCCTCAAGAACCTGAGGAGATACTATCTGAGTAATAGGCTTAGCCTTCATCTCCCACAGAAAATAGTTTGACAAGTTTTGCTTTGTGCCTGACTCACTTGTAAGAATAGGCTCCTTTCGCACAAGCAATTCCAGGAGTACCACACCAAAACTATAAACATCACTCTTTTCATTTAGTTGTCCAGTATGGTAATATTCTGGATCTAAGTACCCAAATGTGCCTTGGACATTTGTAACAATATGTGTTTGATCAATTGGAACCAATCTTGAAGCACCAAAATCTGACACTTTAGCGGTGTAGTTTGAATCGAGGAGAATGTTGGATGACTTGACATCACGATGGAAAACTGAAACTGAGGCTGCGGAATGGAGATAACAAAGAGCCCCTGCAGCTTCAGCAGCAATTCGGAGGGAGTCATCCCATGATAAAACTAATTCATTGCTTGAGTCACCATGGAGGATCTCATATAGTGAACCATTAGGGATAAAATCATACACCAATAGTGGGACCTCGGTCTCAAGACAACATCCAAACAACTTAACAATATTCCTATGGTTTATCTGAGAAAGAATTGCAACCTCATTGATGAACTGATTAATCTCACCTTCCTCAATGATCTTAGACCGTTTTATTGCAACCACACGTTGGTCTGATAAGATACCTTTGTAAACCATACCATGTCCTCCACGGCCTAGTATACGTGTGGAGTCAAAGTTATTTGTGGCCTTTTCAAGTTCCTCCAAGGAGAAAATCTTTGTTTTGTCACTTGCATTTTCATCGGACAATATTAGTTGTTCTAGAAGTAGACCTTGGTTTGTGCGGAAATAAATCCTTCGTTGTCGCTTTTGGATATTTCTTTTCCATTGACGAGTGAGGTATATCCCACATATACTAAGAAGTAGAACAACACAACCACTGCTCAGACCAATGACGACACCTAAATTTTTTTTGAATGCGTTAGTTCCTTTTGTAGAAAATTGGGGAAACATGTAACATATTTACTACTTACCTAAGATAGCACTCTGTTGTTTCACTGCCTTGCACTGCAATGTAGTTGGATCATATACTTTCTTATCTGGGCATGGTACACAGTTGAAGCTTCCTAAAGTATTGTGGCATATTCCATGACAGCTGTTTGGTTGACTACACTCATCAATATCTGCAAATTAAAACATGCAACATTTTTAGATTAATTTCTAACAATGCGAAAACAACCTTTCCATAATGTTTTTGTGATTAGCAAATTCATAGCAAGGGAAACAATCCACAAGAACTGCAAGAGTGGCTTCAATTACTTGGTGTTTCTAATCTAGTGGCTCATCTAGAAAAAAAATGCAATGCCAAGATCTTACCATGTGACCTCTATGATTAGCGAATGTACTTCATAGAATCTTTGAAAAATCCATTAGTACAAAATTGATTTTTGGAGTAGCTCTTTAATTCATAGAGCCAGGCAAAGGAAATATGTATTGCCACTCTCTCCTAAAACACTTTGCCCACCACCACCTCCCCACCCTCCTCCTATAGTAGGTCAATGGAAATATGTATATATACCCAAAACTAGAATAATTCTTTTATCATGGTTTCGGCTCATATCTACACAGCTACAAGGCATGCAAAAACCCCTTTAATTTACGCTGCTTCATCGGTATCCTATGGTTCTCTTCCTCCTCCTCTCCCAACCTACATGCATGGACAGTGTCCTGCAACCACCAACAATACGTCTGGCCAAGGGAGGCATGTAGGCTCACATGTCCTCAATCCACCAAGGGCAATGCTAGGGAGTCCCACCTTGCCTCCACCAAGGGTAAAAGTAGAACTATGTGTCTAGGCCGAGGAGGCAATGGCTGTGTTCAGCAAGCTGAACTGGACAGAATTAGGCTGAATGTGTAGTTCGGTCCAGCTTCAGCAAAAGCAACATTCAGTCCAGCTTCAGCTGGGATACGACCTGCCGAACACACCCAATGTGCGACAAGGGCAAGGAAGTGGCATGAACGAGTTCTCATCCTGGACTGTGATCGAATACCATATCAACGTGGAGAGGGTAGTGGATCTAAGCATGAGAATGGGGGTGTATCATGGTGTATCATTGCAAAGAGGAGAAATCATATCGGGCACTGGTGGAGGTACGAGGTGCCATGGTTGTAACAATGGAGCTTTGGGATCCGGTGTGGTGAGCCTCATCCTGTCTCCCTCCCTCCCTCCCTCATATCTCTCATCTGGGTAATTTCTATGCAGTCATGAAAGTCCTTGGGGTTTAACTTATATGCTCTAACTAGATGGGATGCTTTGGTTAGCCTAGTATCAATATAGGACTCAAGTGAAACAACTTACTCTGCATAAAGCTATCAATTCAAGACATATTCCACTATTTAGTTATGAATAATTGTAGTCTCTATCCTAAATGTAAGTTCAATTTAATAGTCTCTATCAAACAATTTTAGAACCGGGAGCCTTTTTGTGCATTATAATTTGGTAAGGATTTTTGGATTTAAATTGGTTTGACCCATTACAGCTCAGCTAAAGTCAAATACATCCTAAGGCCCATATTAATTCTAGGTGCATGGTATTTTGATTAAGGGTTGACTAAACTAAAATAGGTGACATTTTGTGTGTGCACCTATTGTGAAGTTCAGAGAGGTGACAAGTGATGAGAGGGACTTAGCATGGGATTATGCTAAGTCCCTATGAATAAGACAATAGTCCTAGTAAGTCCCTATTAACCGGCTCTATGATTCGATCGAGGATCAGATGGTATGCTCACACATACCCTATGGTGAAATAAGGGAGATGGCAAGTATGAATCGACGTCCATAGAGGAGGCCATGACGTGAGAAGGGTGAGCTCGAGCAGGCTAGGCAGTGGCTGCTTGTGGCTTAGGGGCTTGGCGATAATACCAGAATTTCTAACTCAAGTCTAGACTGAGCTCCCACCTAGAAACCATCTGTGCCTTGGCTCGGGGCTAGAGAACATCACAAGATAGGATCGGAAGCACTCTAGAATCTATTAGGCACCCAGGGCCTGATAGGCAGAGGGCACAATGCCGCCTGCCTGGATGTTCCGCATCCGCGAGGCACTATGGGCCACTCGATCGCTAGGGCTACACAAAATTGTATGACGCATCAGGACAAGAGACTTCCTTGGCCCACAAAGAGCAAATGGCTGTTGGCCGCCCATCAGCCTATCTGTGCACAGGGATGAACCTTGCGTAGCAAGGAAACCCCAAGAAGGCCCACGGCCCACCTAGGGATGGCCATGGTACATCGGACATCACTTGACAGTCAATTAAGCGCTAGACTAAACAAAAACATCAGTGAGTGGTTACAACATTGTTGGGCCCCTCCTACACAACAAAGGAGTGCCCGATGGTGCTAAGACAAAGGAACTAGAAGCACCCGGTGGAAAATCCCTAGGCTAGAGCCCACTCACTTTGTAGTCCATGCCCCCTCGATATATAAAGGAGAGGCAGCGACTCCTTAGAAAGGATCAGACAATCAAGATCAACCCAGGACAATCGAAACCCAAGAACCCTAGAATACCACCACACACTCCCTTGCTAATCTCTCTTTCTGCTGCATTGTTGTAACAAACCTCCTAATAGGGCATTCTTAACAAGAACAACACTGTACTGCTAGATGGAAGACACTTAGAGGCCCAAACTATGATAAATGGCCTATGTCCCGGAGTGTTTTGAGTGTCTGAGCCATCGGATACCCAAACACTATCCTCCAATGAACAACTCGATTCTTGCCGTCGTTCCAAACCCAAGACAATAGGCGTACCTAATGCATGTGCTTCAAGCCAAGTTGTGGCTTGGTGCGGTCAGAGTAACTCCTGTGAGAATACAATACATGTTTTTTTTAGGCAAGAATACAATACATGTTATTTACTCATAGTAACAGCTGTATGGTTACTCCACATTTACTCTTCTCGATAGCGTTGTCGTTGCTCTTTCCTCTGTCTTAGCACCAACATTTTCTGTTGTCTACTTTTCCCATTCATGATGCAGCCATGCATGTATCCTGGGAGAGCAAGCCTCTAGAACATACAGCTTTGCGTAATTGCTTGCACAACCGGTGTCCTTGTACATAGTTTGGGTGGATGTTCATGGGATTGCTTTGCTAACCTCTTCCTATGTCGACCGTGATCCATGTCTAACTGGTCCCTGCCTTAGGGCTCAGGTATAAATCTGGAACTTATGTTGCTTCGTTTTTTTGTTCTTATGATTAGTATGTATTGTTCAAACATGTGAAACAGACGCTTGCACATGCTTAAAAATATTTCCCTAATTTCATGGACTAAAATATGCCCAAATTTACTTAAATTTCTATCACTTAGTTTATCCCAAAAGGTCGCACTAAAGTGCTAGCACGCACAAAACCATATGACACTAGTTAAATAGCACATGCCAGACAAACAAGAGCATGCACTCACTACTGGATTCGGGTTCGGCAAAGGCCCAAAAGCACTCAGCAAAGGCTTTGCCGAGTGCTGCACTCGGCAAAGAGCACTCGGGAAAATTTTGGTTGGCAAAGATCCTTTGCCGAGTGCCTTTTATCGGGCACTCGGCAAATGCAAAAAAAAAAAGGACAGCCAATCGGGCCGAAACCCTAACGATTGGATCTGAGCCGACACACTACTACACAGCGCCGCCGCGTCCAGAGCACGTCGGGGCCGCCACCGTCGCTGCTGGGAGCACGTTGGGGTCGCTGCACCACGCGGTCCTGCCGTCGCCGGAGCAGTGGAGAACGAGGGCACCGCCGCCCGAGCCGTGGAGGATAAGGACGCCGCCGCCGGAGCCGTGGGGGACAAGGGCGCTACCTCTGGATGCTTGGTGGAGGGCGCCGTCGCCGGATCTATGGAGGAGAAGTGCGCCGCCACCGGGGCAGTAGAGGAAGAGGGCGCCACCGCTAGATCTGCGCCTCCAGGTGTGCCGGGAGGAGGAGGCGCCGCCCCGCCGCCGGGAGGAGGGGCATCCTCGTCGTCGCCGCGCCGCCCCTTTGGGGATGGACGTCGCCGTAGTGGATCCGCCCCAGATCCGCCACCACCTTGTTGTAGTTGACCCGCCCCAGATCCGCCGAGGAGAGGGAGTCGGAGGCCGGCGTCAGGCTGGAGAGGGAGATGGAGGCTGGCCGGAGTAGAATGAAGGGTGGCGTGCCTTGACCGTGGAGAGGGAGATGGAGGCCGACTGGAGGAGTGGGGCGGCCTGCCGAGAGTCAAGCGGAGGAAGGGAGTCGGAGGCGGAGGGATCGGAGTCTGTTGCAGGTAAGGGAGAGAAAGACCTAGTGTGCCTTATATACGAGAGGACTCCTGGGCCAGTTGGGCCTATTGGGCTGGGACTTTGCCGAGTGACCTAGAAAAGGCACTCGGCAAACCATTTTTTATTTTTTATTTTTTATTTAAATTTGAACATAGTTTTGCATGACAAGATGAACTCAAATGAAAAGTTGTCAACTGCAATATTTCATAACTTTTCGAGATCTACAAACTTTTAACTTTATTTTGGGTGCTTTTCCATCCGAGTTTATTTAAAAATTTTAAATTATAAATTTTTGAAATGCAAATGTAGTTTTGTATGGTAAGATGAACTCAAATAAAAAAGTTGTCAACTACAATACTTCTGAACTTTGCAAGATCTATAAAGGTTATTTTGGTTGTTTTACCATTTATTCATCCGATATGGTGGTTCTTACATTATTTATAAATCTTAGATCTCTCTAGTTGTTTTATAAAACTTAGAGAGGGATATAAATTTTATGAACAACGTTACTATTGATTTGTCAAACAAAGAAATAATCAATATAAACTTTGTATATCTTAAAAAGTTAGACAACTTTGTAGTAGAAAGTTTTTTCTTTTGAATTAATTTAGTACCTCAAAATGTATTTTGAAAAACCACTTTGCCGAGTGTCAAAAGGAAGTCACTCGGCAGAGAGGTCTTTGCCGAGTGCCAAAATTAAGGTACTCGGCTAAGCAATTCTTTGCCGAGTGCCTACCTTTTGGCACTCGGCAAAGAGTCTTTTTCAGTAGTGAGCTAAAGATCGGAAAAAAGCAAATACCATACTGTCCGGTGAATATTGTCAGACCGTCTGTTGCTTTTTTTCACTACAAAGACATTCGCGGACTACTCAAGAGGACGCATCGTTATTTGTACACTTAGGGATGTTCATGGTTCTGTGGACAATTGGGGTTTGAAAGAGCTAGAGTATGGGAAAAGTTAAAATAGTAGATTGATTTTGTATTTTTGATCGACTACATACTTTAATCAGACGTGATACTTTATATTTTGATTAATCAGACGTGATACTTTATATTTTGATTGACTGTCCCAGCGCTAGAGTCCGAATATATCATGAAAATCAATCGAAATCAAACATGAAATTTGAGTCATTCTCTGTCTCGATCTGGGAGACAAGCACCAGACCATATGGTGCATGCAACTTTTTTAGGCCTGCCTAATCTGACAACCAACAACTTAGCAGACGTTGGCTATGTTAGGGAAGACGAGAATGTATACAATGGCATTGGAATAAGCATCAGTGGTTGAGAGGAGTACAATACAATCATTTTCTTTTTTTTTTCCTCCTACCTCAGATATGATGCCAAAATAATGGCAGCATCTGCGAGGAAAAGAACCCTGATTTGATGGAGTGTGCAAGAGCAATACACAAGTATTTTGTAACTTACAAGCAGAATAAAAATGTGTCACAGAAAAAAGAGTTTGATTACCTTGGCACCCACTTTGGAGGTAAGGATTTCCCTTGAAACCGTAGGAGCAGTTGCATCGGTAACCAACGTAGTCATCCGTAGAATTAACTGGAATGCAATTGCTATTGGCACTAACACATGCATATCCAGAATTATTTGCCTGTGCCTCTGAGCAAGTTAGATTGGCAACAACCCACTTAAATGAAGCCAATCCATGTAAATTAACAAAAATGCCAGGGTCGTCTTCAGACATGGGGTAAACGGATCCTTCATGGTCATCAGGGATTGTGTATATTATGAGCCCTTCGTCAATATTGATTTCTGTCACTTGATAAATGGATTCTGTCACCTGATAAATGGATTCTTCCAGTTGGAGGGTAGAAGTTGTCACATTTGTGCAGTTGAGATAAAACTGTTTCCTAGCGTAACAGCCTTCTTCAACCCCAAATGGAAAAGGAACGTTGATATTTCCGCAAGAACGACTGCAGTTGGCCTTCTGTTGTGCTGCAGGATTGTAACCTGAAATCCAGTAGGAAAATTATTCACCAAAAGTATATACTTTTATTTTTTTTTGAGTTCAAGGGATTGCTGCCCTGGCCTTTTTATTGCTAAAAAGACCAAGGGTTATTACAGTTCCAGCATCCAAAAACTCAGTCCACACAGGAATTGTCCACCTGGACAAGAACCTGAAACACACAGATAAGATTCCTATTACAGCAGGTAGGTAAAGAACATTTTTGTCACCAGCTCCACATCAGGCTGCACCAAAAGTACATACTACATATAAAACAAAGAAAGTCTTGTTCTCTAGGGTACGCCGTGGTCACCCTGTTTAATTGAACATGCATCCTAAGAGCCCAGTACGGAATTTCTTGAAGCACCACAATCGGAAGCAGAGTTTCTTGAAATTATTTATATATGTTTTTCGCATTTGTATTGAGTTCACTATTTTTAAATGGAGTGTATGAAAGAACAAAACTTGTTCCTTACAGCACCCTTCTATGACAAAGGATAACGACCACTGTTAGTGCTATTAACGGAGAAACTCTCGACCCCTTGGGTATGACCTCCCCTAGGCCCTAGAGCAGACCTCAACATTGCAGAGAAAACGCCCCAACCTCGGTTTTGTCGACGAGGTGACTTTTTTGACCAGCCTAATTTTGAAAATCCCTTAAATTCTGGCTTTGCCGAACAGGGAATTTTCTGACCACTCTAAATTCGCTTTGACAGGAAGATCATCCCAAAGATCTCACTACCAAAACGGACTTCTAGTTTTTTAAGCAGCAATAAAGCACTATATATACCACTAGTCATAGCACATGGAAATAAAGTTTATACTAAATTTTAAATGCAAAAACAATAGGAGAACCCCACTTCACTAGGAGAAGTTTTAAATTCTGGTTGTGTCTGAAGGCGTTATTACTAAAGCACTTGCAACCACTAGTCCACTAGATTAGTCTGTTTCGCCATGGTGTGGGATTAATAAAGAGTAGGGATGGAGTTAATACCTCTGTCTCGAGAGCAGCCATCTAAAACGTATGGGTTACCTACATAACCAGGATTGCAGAAACATGAATACCCAAAATATTGCGAGTCTTGGCTGTCGATACATCGGCTATTTTTGTCAATACATGCATAGTTTGCATTGTTCTTCTTGGCGCTCGCACAGTTTGGTTGATCGACGATATTCCAGGAGAGGTGACCAGAATATAATGTAGTTACGATGTAATCCCACAAAGAGCTCCGATTATTGGGTGCCCCTGCTTCCAGATTGCTTTCTCCGTGCCGGACAAATTTGAGATTAAATGCTCGAATATTTGCCTCCCAAAAAATGGTGCAACATCCGGTGCCATTGCAGTTTTGCCTAGCCACCATGTCGGTGATATCCCTAGTCGGACATGTAAGAGTGCAAACCAGTGAAGTCATATTAACATCCAGATTGGTAAAAAAAATGTCAAAGTTGCAGCCAGTGACATTCAAATAGATGTATGAAAGCACAAATGAATTCCCTGGAGATGTCCACGACATATTGTAAACATTGACACCATAACTCACTGGGATAGCCGACTGGATATTGATGACCATAAATTGGTAGTAGTACTCATAGCGAGATATGACAATATTGTCTACAACCTGGGTGATACCATCACGCAAGAGGAGAATTGGGGGCTGAGCTGAGGACTCGTTGCAGGTGAGCGCAAAGTCGAGACCCCGGGAACAATCAGCACCGATGCCAAAGGGATAGGGGAAGGTCAAGTCCCCACAGGTCGTCCTGCAACCAGCGAGGTAGGCGACGGAGGGAACTGTGCCATTACCCAATTGGCTTCCAAGGACGAGTTCCGATTCCGATGCTGCTGCCATCAATAGAATCCTGAGCAGTGCATGGAGCAGCAACGGCGGAAACATTGCGCCACGGTTGTTCATGAGCTTCTTCACCGGTGCTCTTCTTTAGCTAGGCTTCGATTATCACTTTTTTTGTATGAAATATGTGGTTGGTGCAGTCCTAGTAACGAACGAACTTTTCAGGCTTTACATATAGGACTAATCGGGGTAACACAGTCAATTCTACACGATGGGCCCGGGTTTAGGCAAAGGTTGCTGTCAAATTAATTTTTCTACGCATACTTTTCTACTGGTCAAATTTGGCTACTTTTATTGTAATAACTATCGGGAGACTTTTTGGTGTCGGTAAAATAGGAATGTATATAACGTGGATATATAAATCATCCTTGCTGTCGTTTCCGTGACGCTCATATATACGAGCCGACACAGATGAGACATCATTTGTGTTGAGCGCCAGCTGGCAAGTTACTATGAAAGATGATGATTCCTATTTGCTCCCAAAAAAGCAAGCACACATGGACATTCAGCTACAGCACGTACTACGAGACAAGGGTCAACAACGTATGTTGAGCGCATGAAATTCCTTCCAATATACAAATTAATGAAACTGTACTGTTTCAAGTGAAAAATATCTTGAATTAATTCCCCTTTCCCTACACGTTTTCAATTGAAGAGGCCTTCGTTCTTCGTGGAATAAATTTGGTCAGTATTTTCTAGACTCTAGCGTGACGTGACGAATCAGCAAAACACGCTGTCCCTACGACAGAACTCTCGTGTGGTTGATAGTGACCAATGGACAGGTGCCAGTTATTACCTCCTTCAAAAAAAGAATATATCCTAGGTAAAATTTCTAAAATTTGATCAAATTTGTAGATAAAATTATTAATATTTGTGATACAGAATAGATGTATTTGAAAATAGTATCCAAGGATGAATCCCAAGACTCCAAGAGAGTATATAAGTCTTGGATTTAGAGTCCATCCAATTTTCTTTAAGCATGACACTCGTCCCTTGTCATTTTCTTTTAATTGCTTGCCCTGCCACATCAAATTTCTTTTAACAGCGACATGCATTAATTAATGACTAGCTAGACATCCACCGAGCCAGGTGGACAAATGCTTGTCGTTATAGCGTGGACCCATGACCCCAAGTCGGTCAACGTGATTACGACGCCTCTCGCCTTGTTCTACACATATTCTAACCCATGTGATGGGGTGTTGACATCTAAATTGGCACTGGCAACAAGGACATATGTTAATTGTCCGAACGTATAAATCTACTTGGCCTGGTCAGCCGAAGGAATACAATCACTCGTTTTGCTTGGCTGAGCGCATCGACCCCCAGGCTGGTCAGCCAGATGCATATAGTCACTATCACATTGGTTGGCCGAGCAAAAAGATTTACTTGGCTCAATTGGCCGAGTGTACATATATACTCCCTCCATACTCGTAAAAAAAGTCGTTTTGGACAACGTTTGGATCAAACATTAGGAATATAAATCTTCATTAACTTTTAAATTGTTGAGTTTGCAAATATGAAAATTATATGAATAGATATGTCTTGAAAAATACTTTTATAAAAGTATACATATATCATTTTTCATAAATACTTTTATAAAAACAAGAGGTCAAAGTTGTGTTTTGGAGACCTTGTCGCTATCCTAAATGGCCTAATTAAATATGGTTGATAATTTTATTTGACCGAGGACGTGAACCTATGCCGTTAATAACAAAACATGTATGGGATGCTGTGTGGATTGTGCAGTGTACAAGTTTTCACGGAACTGTCTGCTATTAAGTGTTGGATTCAAAAGCCGCCTGTAGAAAAACAACCCAACCAAACTTACTCCGTCTATACCGGTTGGTTCCAACATGCCATCTTAGTAAAAGCTTTCAGAAACATATAAGAAAAATAGGAACCAGAAATTACACCATTATTATGGAACATGAACACATGGTCAGGTCCATGCCATATCACAACATACATGGGTACAATTTGAAATCACAATATTCTAGCTCTGAGGATACCTATATAGAATGACTTTTTGACTGATGTGTCCACATTTATGAATAGTTCCTCGAATACCTGACCTATGTACTAATGAACAATCCATTACTTATATTCTTTCAACTGCCCCCTGTTTCTCTTGCCTATATGCATGTTTCATGATTTAGAATATCAAGGGTTTGCTTCAGTGATTACAGCTGAACTTCCATTTTCTTTCTCAACCCAGTCCTTGAATGAGCTGTGCAGATGGCTGGGCAGACCTACACCCCATAAGTTCATCGAGTGAGACACCATGCGTGTCCAATCCCAGAAACTCCTAATCTGCTGATCCTCCTGTTTCAAGAGCTTTCTTTTCCTAGAACCACCTAGAATTCTTCTTTTGCTCATGGTTTCCTTCTCAACATGAAGTAGCGCATAGCCATGCTTAGACGTCCAGATCATTTGGTAGACTGTTGCTTCAGAATTCTGGCAGAAGTATTCTGTTGCATTTCGCAGCAATACATCTTCCAGCTGTTTCAATGTAATGTCTGTATGAAAACAATTCTGCTTCTCTCCAATCATTGCCACTATAGAAGCATTTTTGTCTGCAGGAATTATGTCTTCTAAATAGCCATGGGGTGCAAAGATAATTCCAGTGTTAAAATATGGAAAATCTTGCAAAAACATATTGTCATCAGACAACGAGGTCTTCTGTTTGTTGTACAGTGACAATGATACTTTGCAATGCAAATTAACAAGAATTACTGGTTCCAGTGAAACATCTGATGATCCTGAAATGTCTAGGTTGCTAATACTTTGAAGATCATGGCGACCATGCTGCTTGCAACATAATGGGTTTGGGCGAAACCATTGAGATGCAAGGTTGTGTATAGCAATCCAATGTTCTTTAGGGTATATATAACTGGATGGTGTTGCCCATGACAAATCCTGGGTAGGTAGCTGAGCAAGTTTGTTGTTAACATTTTCAACTTCATAGTGAGGGGCCAACAACTGCAAACATTTGATGGCAATCGCAACTATGTCTGTACTTTCTGAAAGTTACAGTTCTATACTAAAGAATAAGTTACGCTCCGGTGCCTTATTCTCTTTGTGTATAAGTGCCAGGCTCACCTCTATTCCATGCTCTGCAGTACAGTAAGGCAGCAACCATAGTAGAAAAGCTGGATAGTCCTTTCCGCGAACCATTCTGTAATACAGCCCCTTACCTGCAAAAAGGTGCTTAACAAAGGAGTTGAAGGTCGGGTGGCGGCGTCGGCGCGGTGTGCCACCAAGCTCCATGAATCTCAGAAACTCAGATGCACCATCTGCGAACCACTCAAACCTTTGGACAATAGATCCGTCCAACTCGTTGTTGCTGCTGTTAAATATGGAGAAAGCAAATGATTTGGTAGCATGCACAATCCTATTAGGCAGCGTGGAATTCCTCACCTCCTGTTCCATCTGATGTTTTTCATGGATTTGATGTTTGCATTTGTGTATTGTGTCACCGCACTCCTGAGCAGCACGCTTCAACTTCCTCCGCCAACGCAGCAAGGCGGATGAATCATTGATCTGCCACTTTTCTGATGTCTCAAGAGCAGCCTCTAGCCTGATGTGTGCCTAGCCTGATGTGTGCCATCTCTAGCCTCTCCAAGTTTCTGTTTGTATTTGAATCATGTTTCTCTTCATAGTTTGTAACCAGAGCAGATAGGATTTGGCTAACTGACTCTTGGACAACCGCAGAACCAATAGTCTCTGCCATTAGGCTTCAAGGATCTGTATTATCCCTTTCCTGCCCAAGGAATTGAACATACAACAGTATGCATGAGAGATTAGATATACGCACATCATCACAAGTAATGATTAAGATTAGCAGCTGTAAAAACCTACCTTTGAATCACATGGACACCTACCCTTTGTATTTTGGGAGATGTGTAGGTAAAATCATTTCCGGCAGGATGAGAACTTAAAGAGGTTACAACGTTGTCAAAGACAGTGAGCGGGGGGAAAAGGGGTAGGCAAGTCCCGCACCAAGTGGGTACAGGTGAAAACCAGGAACCTCCTGTCCCAAAATAAATTTACATATCGCTTTATTTAAAAGAACCATTTTTTAAGTTTGATCAACCATATGCAAAAAAAAAATATATATATATCTTTATAGATCAAGACCCGGAGCAAGCAAAGAATCTAAAACTTTTGCTATGCGCTTTTGAACAACTATCGGGACTCAAGATTAATTTCCACAAGAGTAAAATCTTCTGTTTTGGTGCAGCTATGGAGATGGAATCCTTTTATACCACTCTCTTTGCTTGCAATACTGGAAAATATCCCTTCAGATATTTAGGGATCCCAATGCACCATAGACAACTTCTGAATTCCGAATGGAGAAAGGTTGAAGAACGTTTCCAACAAAAACTCTCTTGCTGGAAGGCAAAATATTTATCTTATGCAGGAAGATTAGTCCTACTTAGTTCTGTCTTAAGCAGCTTATCCATGTTTATGATGTCTTTCTTCGAAATTCCTAAGGGAGTTCTCAAGAACCTTAGATCATTTTATATCAGAGTTTTTCTAGCAAGGATTTTCAAACAAACATAAATATAGACTTGCCAAATAAGACATCTTGTGTTGCCCCAAGGACCAGGGGTTCTAGGTATCCTAGATTTACAACTATAAAATAAATGCTTGTTAGCTAAGTAGTTGGTAAACCTCCTAAACACAGACGGTGTGTGGCAGTCTATGTTAAAGAATAAATATCTAAGATCAAAGACCCTCACGCAAGTGACAGCCAAATCTAACGACTTCCACTTTTAGAGATGCCTTATGCATATTAAAGATGAGGTGTTGGCTGTTGGTTCTTTAATATTAAAGATGGAACGAAAACAAGTTCTAGGATGATATTTGGGTTGCTGATAAGCCTCTAAAAGTCATTTATCCTTCATTATATCGTATAGTTCGTGACCCTCACGCAACTGATCAAAGGGCCACAAGTCTTCTTAACATATCTTTTAGAAGGGCTCTGGTAGATAATAAACTTATAGAGTGGCTTAATCTAATAGCTCGGATCTCAAATGTTGAATTAGTGGACGGTGATGATTACTTTAAATAGAGCTTAACCAAATCCGACTTATTTTCTGTTCTCAATGTATCGTCACCTCATTGATACAAATCCATCTTTTCTTCGTAAGGGGATCGGGAAGATAAAAATTTCTCTAAAGATAAAAATATTTCTTTGGTTCCTACAATGGGGTGTCGTCTTAACAAAGACAACCTCACTAGGAAAAACTGAAAAGACAGCCTTAAATGTATATCCTGTAATATGAATGAATCAATCCAACACTTATTCCTAAACTGCCCCTTTGCAAAAATAATTTGGAGGATTATCTTTTATGCTACTAATCTGACCCAACCGAGATCTATCAGTTACATGTTTAGTACATGGCTTAATGGCCACGATAAAAAGATGAAGGGTCTGATCTGGCTTGGTGTTGCTGCTTTATGCTGGGCTATCTGGAGATGCCGTAATGATGTTATTTATAACAAAATAAAAACTAACTCTATGATGCAGGCTATTTTTAGGGGAACATATCGGCTACGCTTCTGGGCTCAGTTGCAGCATGACGAACAAGCCAAGGACACCCTCTTTTTGATGAGCAAGAGATTAGAGATGACTGCTTTAGAGTTTACAAATTAAGGGTGGAAGCAGTTTTATCGTTTGCTCTAGTGTCCTGGTCTATGTTTAAAGACGTTGGCTTTCTCTTTTCGATACACTCTTTGTAGTAATGGACTGTGTGTACCGCTGGGTGTAGAGGCTAGATATTGTTTTATCCATTATCTAAAAATAATATGCAAAAAAATGCAATATTATGATATGTAATAAATATCATCAGATTGATCATGCAGTACTTTTGTAATAAATTTATTTACATATATGTATAAATATAGATATCTATCTAGTCAAATTTAGAATACCTTTACTCATAGAGAAACATAATACGTGTTTATTTTGGGACAAAGAGAGTAAGCAAGTAGCAACGCAAGTCTCTCATGAATACTTAGTTGTTGTCCAATACCTAATCATACTTTTGACTTTGGAATTGCCTTTTACGAGACTCATTCGGTAGTGGGCGAGAACGTGGAAAAGTCTTGTCGTCATGTTAGTGGCAATTTTTAGTAGATGAGGCCGACATTCATGTCTTTTACATCCGCAAATTTACATTGAAAAATATGAAAGATAAAAGATACAATATTCTATCCAAATTACATCCCCAAATGTTCTCGATTCTAATACTAATAAGTTTTATTCCTACTAAAAAAATATTACATTAACAAGCTAATGGTGGTAATATTTATTTACAGTAGGATTAGAGAAAGATCAATGGTTCAAGTATCCATAATACTGTGTATTTATTCTTTATTTTTTAATGTTGATATATAATAAAAATAGGAAATATGTATAAAAGAAAAATACCCACGGAACATGCAGCACGGCAAAGACCTTTGACTACGGAAAAAAACCATCCGGCAGAAAACGAACTTTTGACTGATGCCTGAATATATGGCTCACCACTTCCCTTTATCTGGTCCATTCATTTCGTGTAGTTGTGGTTAAACACGGACTAATGTGAGATTGAGAGTGAGAGCAGGAAAACTCTGAACGCAGAGCGACCAGCGGAGAAGACGTTGGCGTCAACGTAGATGTGTGTGGTCTGACTTGCAACAAAGCCTGGATGAAAAGTAAAATTTAGCCTTTGAGAAAAAAAAAACATTTGCCGCTCAAATAAACATGCTTTGGAATCAGTAGTATTTTTTTTTTAAAGGTCACCAGGGGATGAAGTATCTCCATCTAAATTTCACTACCACATATTCCGGCAAAAAAGTCTCACACAGGCATTAAGTGAATGAAAGTGAAAGAGGAGCATTTAAGTCGTATAAGAAACAAATGGAGACTGGCTTCACAAGGACATGAAAAAAATGTGAAAAACGGACTGAAAATGTTTCATCCACACACAGCAATAAGGAACTTGGAAAAGTCAATAAGGAACTTGGAAAAGTCATGGTCCGTTGCTTGACACTGGCAAACTATGGTATAGATAAAGCCAATCTATTAGGGTGGTCTTTTATCGATTCATTTTCATGCCAGGCAAGTCTGATACGACCGATGCCTGATCAAATCACTAGCATTTTCTCTTATTTCTCACTTGTTCCTCCTAACTGCTTGATACCGTGCAAATTTGTCCAACCGATTACTGTCACAGTGTCAGTCAAAAAAGGACTGCATGCATTTATGATGATCAAAACCTGCAACTGAGGACAAGAGGGACATGTCTGTAAAATAGATCAGAAATACGCCTAAGAATATTCATCATAACACCATCCAACTAAAAGAAGAATTGTTTATGTATCTACAATATTAAGATTTTTTTTAAAAAAACGAAAGCTTTTGTTTAACCAAAGAGCAGTAATGATGCACCACACTATTTTGGAGGAACCTCTCTAAGATGCTGAAGGAACAGCAACGTGCTAGTACTTGATAACACCCTAAGGGCAGCTCGAATCCATGGACAACAATCCGAATCCAAGGATAGTAATAGCTCAATCCAAAGCTCAAAGAAGAGATGTGGTCCAAAATCTACAATAGGAACATCAAGTTCTATTGTGATATAGTAGAGAATACAAAACAAATTACATAACTCGAGGACACTGCCTCTATTTATAGGCTCCAAGACCCTAGACAACTCAAATACAACATCAAATTTTTATGCACTGTGAATAGATTTACTCGACTCGATTTGAATGCATATATAATTTGGCCTATAATTATATGGTTTAGAATTTTATTTGGCCAAGGATGTGAAGCTTTTCCTAAAAAACAAGACATGCGAAGCTGCTGTTAACAGGAAACAAGTTTCCACGAGACTTGTCTGCCTGATATAGACTAAGGGATTACATATCACCGAAATTTCCAAAATATCTCCTTTTTTAAGGTTCAAAAATTTTTATATCAGTCAAATTTTTTTGATTAAATTCATATTTTATTCCAACAATAAAATTACCCTCAAAATCTCTATTCTTATCAAAGCCCTAAGTTTCTTCAAATTTATTTAATTTTTTTACTCACACATTTGACAATGCTAGCATATGAAGCTCGCCCACCGTCAGCCCCTATAATATTGGTTCTACATGTGTGAAATATTGTGTTATTTTGTTGATGTTATATAAATTTATAATGGATTATGGATTAGAGAGTTTTATAGTGAAATGATGTCGATTTTTTTTAAAAAAACTCTATGAATTTATTCCGATTTGACCTAATATTTCTGACAATTTGAAAAAGTTCTGTATTTATCGTCGCCACAATTGCTCCGGGTATTTTTGCCAAAAGGGAAGATTGTTTGAGGTTACCATTATTTAGGGTATATGTAGACATCGGCAGGAGGTGACCCAAGGTAAGTCGGGCAAGTTCTAGTCCAGCTCTAACATGCTTTTATGCTATTCAAAAGGGCAGTACTGGAGAGGAAAATATCGCCTGAAGACCCTGAGTGGTAAAGGGCGACTTGCCGTACTGTACCTTCTCTCCTTCCGATTCATCCCGTAATCCGTTTCTTCTGCCAAAATCCACTCTCCTCCTTCTCAGCATCGCATAGATCATCTCCTCCCCATCAATCTGACCGGTGATTCGGTGCGTTTCGCCCAATAGTTTCGTCGGCGCCATCACCTGCTGCCTGGATCCGCCGGCGGCGTCTCCTGACCCGCCACCACTTTCCTCCGGCGGCGTCTCCTGCCTGCCTACCTTGTTCGCATCACGGTGATCCTCTTCCCTTCCACCATGCTTTACCCACTCAATCCCCAATCTCAGACATCTCTTTTCACCACCATCATTCACTTCCTGTTTCCACTGCCCACCATGGATGGCGACGAACCCCTCGTTCCGGCCCCCTCCATGGACAGCATTCCTCCTGATCCTCCACCTCCCATGGATCCTCCTGATCATCTAGGAACTCTTCCCATAGTTCCCACTCCCAGCAGATCTGCCGCTGCCTCCACCCCCACCACCATTACCACGCAATGTCCTCCTTCGCACTCTAGCGCCCATTTTCCATGTGCATCCACCCCTGAAGAACCAGAGCTTATCAGCTCTCTTGAAGGCCTCCAGATGTCAGCGGCTCGAGTGATGCCGAGCTCCAGTCGCCAGAATGAAGGAACGATGACCACGCAGTTCAAGCTGCTACTGATGGTGGCTGACCCGGGAAAAAATAAGCAGCTGATTGAGGAGAAGACAGCAAGGACAAACCTCATCAGAGCTTGGAGAAGCAGAGTCGCCTTCATCCATGAGGTATCCACTAATTTATTTGTGGTTACAGTTGATAGTCAGGTTGATATGATGGTAGTCAGTACAAATCAGCCTTGGACAGTGCGTGGCCATAACTTGCCTTTTCAGTTGTTTGTTCCTGGCAAACATAGAGATGATTACAGATTTAATTAATTGTACACCTCTGTTACATTATATGGTATCCCTATGAACCTTAAAACAGAGGAAAGAAGCAGACAAGCCATCCAGCATATTGGTCAGCCTTCAGATTTGCACACACTGCAGCAAGAAACATTTGATCATGAAATGTATTATGTATCAGTCAAAGTTAAAATCAATGTCAATAGACGGGCTGTTGGGATGATTCACGATGTTCATATTCCCTGGTCCTTTGTCAGAACCCAAATAGAAGAATTTATGCGGTTCAGAGCTCCTCCATCCCAGGCTCTCAATGCTATCAGAGAAGATGTTGCAGGCTTTTCAGTAGGAGGCAGCTCCAGACACCCAGGAAGTAACATTTCTAGTGGTAATTTGCCTAGGATCAGTGCTGAACCAGCTCCAACAGTGAGTCAGGATGCTTCTTTCCAAGTTGACAGCACTAAGAACCTTGAAGTTATGGTTCTTGTTAAGCTGTCTTCAACTACTGTTGCTGAACCTATCTCTGAATCTTTTGGTCCGCACAATGCGACCATGACTCAGGGGATCAAAACTCCCATGCATTTAATTGCTGCTCAGTTTGACAGACTCCAACAATTCTTTGCTCCTCCATCTCCACTCCTGAGTAATCTCAGAAATATGTTTGTTGTTCAAGGTTCAACCACTTCCTCCATGAGCAGTTCCCCACCAGCTCAACTGTCAACAATTCCTAACTCCAGTGTTCAGGATACAGCAATGGTGGATCCGCCAGTCACTCAGAATAGGACCGACGCTGCTCAACCTATGCAGGGTGTGTTGATTCAGTCTCAACGAGAACACCTTGAAGAAGAGTCAGCACGTGTGGCAACTCACAATCAGCAATCCACTCAGCACCTTCAGTCAAATCACACAGTCCAAGTCACTCAACCCAATATTCATAGAACTCAAGTGCAGCTTCAGGTCACAACTCAAGAGCACACGGTGGCCATAGAACCAGCAAATCCTCTTCAGCACCAAATGCCACCTCCAGCACAAGCTATTTTAGCTGAGGACAGGCCAGATCAAGAGCAGCAGAATGATGATGTTCAGAGTCAGCCAAATGTGATAAGTGCTCAACAAAGTAATCAATGTCCGACCAGTCCAGTTCAGGATAAAGGTGTCACTGCTCATCCAATCAATGCTGAACCTAGCAACAATGATCCTCGATATTTTTCCCAAGCTCATCTTCAGGCTCAGGCGCCGGCCGACGAGGCGCCCCGGGCGCCATGACGTTCCTAGCGTGGAATTGCCGAGGCTCAGGCGGGAGCCTTCGCAGTTCAACAATGACGCACCTATCCCGCCTAATGATCTCCACTAAGCCTCAGGTATGTTTTATTTCCAAAACTAGAAATTCATCAATCACTAAAACTGCCATCAAGAATAAATTTAACTGTAAATGATGCTTTTGTTGTCCCAGCTCAAGGCCAATCGGGTGGCCTTTGGCTGATTTGGACTGATGAAGTTGATATCGTTATTATTGATCACAACCACCACTTCATCTTTGCTTTATGCACTAATAATATTAGTCACAGCAGTATGGACTAGTTTGTATTTATGGGGACCCGCACCACCGTACTACTACTATTATCTGGGATCATGTTATGAACTTTGTAAGCCAGAATCCTAATCTACCTATGTTCTGTATGGGTGATCTGAATGAGCTTATGAATGTCAATGAAAAGTTAGGCCCTACTAGAGCTGATGTTAATCAAATTAATACTTTCTGTACATGTGTGAAACAATGTGGTTTTATTGATCTTGGCTATAGTGCGTATACTTGGACTAATAAACGGTTCAGCACCACACCCACATATGAAAGATTAGATCGTTGTTTAGGTAATGCTGAATGGTGCTTAATGTTTCCTAACACTACGATTTATCATCTGCCAATGTTGTATAGCGACCATGCGCCCATTCTTGCTGTTTTAAATTCCCAACGAATTCGTACTAACAAACCGTTTCGCTTTGAGAATTGGTGGCTTATGGAGCAGGATTTTCAGGAAATCGCTCAGCACAGCTGGACTCGATCTTCCAACCGCAACTTCACTTAAAAAACATCCTACCTAGCCTCTGACCTTAAAAAGTGGAGAAGAGCCAAAGCCAAGAACACCCAACTCCTTGCTGACATTGAAGCCCAGCTTCTTGTTGACCAAAACAAACCCCCCACCAATAGAACCATGACATGCAGATGCAACTTACCCATCAACACCAACAAATCCTAGCTAAGGAAGAAGCCTACCACATCCAAAGAGCTAAGAAGAAGTGGGCTGTTCAGGGTGATCGCAATACCTCCTATTTCCACCATTGCATTGTCAAAAGGAACCGCAAAAATAGAATCACTCACCTCACCAATCCGGATGGTTCTCCCTCTACAACTCCTCAACAGCTGGCTGCCACTCTCCAGAACTACTTCCAAGACATTTTCACCTCCCAGCTTCAGCCATCCAGCAATAACAACCCTTCGGATCCCACTGCTACTGGCCCTTCCCAGAACTACTTTTCTAATGATCAGCACGATGAGCAGCACCCTGATAATGAAGATACACAGCAGGATGGGCTCCAAAGGTATACTAATTCTACCCCTAACCTTCAAGAAATTCATGATATTGTCAAGCAGATGAGAAGCAATGCCACTCCTGGATCGGATGGACTTAATGCGGCATTTTACAAATCAGCATGGAGCTGGATCAGCCAAGACATCCTAAAGGTAATCGGTGAATTTTATGCTACTGCTCATATCCCTCCCCAACTTAATAGCACTTACATTACTCTAATCCCTAAAAAAAGCCAACCCACTATTCCTCAGGACTTTAGACCTATTAGTTTATGCAATGTTATTTACAAAATCATCTCTAAATCCCTGGCTAACAGATTAAAACCTCACCTTCCCGATTATATTAGTCAGGCTCAATCTGCTTTCATAGCCAATCGTCATATTTCTGCTAATATCATAATAACTCAAGAAATTGTTCACTCTTTAAATCTTAAAAGTTGGAAGGATCAAGCTTTTCTCCTTAAAATTGACCTCGCTAAAGCCTTTGATAGATTGGAATGGAATTTCATTTCTGCTGCTCTTACTAGACTTGGTTTGAATGATCATTTCATTCAGCTTATTCATGCATGCATCTCTTCTCCTTCTTTTGCTGTGCTAGTTAATGATGAGCCTTCTGATTCCTTTACTGCGGGTAGAGGCATAAGACAGGGTTGTCCTCTCTCCCCTTATCTTTTTGTTGTTGCAATTAATGAACTATCTCTCAGAATCCAGGAAGCCCTCCACAGCAGGCATCTCTCGGGCATTACCCTAGGACCCAACTGTCCCTCCATACACTCTCT
>DXKC01000879.1:0-19142 GCA_031170775.1 Cymbopogon citratus
TTCTCATTATCTGTGTGGGAGATAGGAACCCTGCTTACTCTTGGTCCAACAGATTCATGCGAGTTCTTTCATGACCCTTTCAAGGGGCGGAGGTTGGTGTCTGATTACCTGAGTTCTTCTCCTTGAGTCCTAGTGAGTCTCCCCCTATTGTTGTTGGTTAGCTCTGAGGTTTCCAGAAAAGATGCCACACATGCAGGTCATCATGCATCTTGTTATTCTCCTAGTCAGTTGCAGCATATATTATTTTCTTGTGATGTCTGTCCAGTTGTGTAAGAATATAGTGATATCGCCATCAAACTTTTTTTCATACTATCTGTGCCAATCTGGTTTAAGGACCTGTCATACAATTGGGGAAGGCATTCTTGCCCCTCCTTTTGTCAAACTTCTTTTCATACTATCTGTGCCAATCTGGTTTAAGGACCTGTCATACAATTGGGTAATGCATTCTTGCCCCTCCTTTTGTTGAAGTTAGCGAAAGTGGGCATTTGTTTCAACTGTATTTTTATTTCAACACACAAATCTTGCTAGCTAATGTGATCTTGATTCATCCATCCAACATCTCTAATCAAGATTACTCAGTGAGGGTTCCATTTTCCTCAGTCACATTGTCAATACCATCATATAAATGGACTTTATAAGCATTTTTACATCCTTAAATTCATTATGTTCTGCATTTTCTTCCATTATTTATTGCATCATGCACATTCAACCTTGGTACTATGCATCAAGAAATTATTAACCACATTATCATTTCATCTTTTGATATAAACAGTGAAGAAGGTAAAGTGCGTAAGGTTCTAAAGGTTGAGCCAACACCAGATGGCATTGGTCGCTTTTTCAACCTCAGTATGTAGTTGCCAACATATTGTTACAGATTTTGGTTTCATCTATGTATGCTCACAGATTGATCTGGTAATCATTTATTGCTGTTAGGTGTCCAGAACCGACTTATCAACGTTGATGAGAGCATTTACATCCCTATAACCAAGGGAGAGTTTGCTGTCATTGTATCAACTTTCAATGTAAGTAACCTGTCCTGTAACTGTAATCCTATCATCGATCCTTCTACAGCTCCTTTGCAACTACCCTGTTTTTGTTGTTATTGTTTGAATTGATTACATAAGTTCTAGTTGGCTGGTTACTTTGCACTTGACTCTTGGTTCTACACTTCTACATCCACTGTGCAAATATTGACATGCTTCATTATTTATTATACCATCAATCTAAATCTTCGACAGTACTAAGATTTTTCTGTGCAGTATGTAATGGTTGAATTGCCCTTTTAACAACTCTATTTGGTTATGTATGTTTGCCGCATATTCAGTTTTCCTGATTCCACTTTCGTTATTTTGTTAATCCAGCCACTTTCTTTTGGCTAACACTGCCACCACAATCTTGTGTGATGTTAAATTTCTGAAGTGTGTGGGTTACTGCTAACACAATAAGCAATGAAGCGCTTTCATCATAGTCAAAGTTAATACAAACAATTGGGCAAACATTATCTGTTTTGCCTTTTTTAGGTAGTAGCATGCAACATTCTCACCATTTAGGAGACCAATGTTTTTTTTTTTTTTTTGATGAGAGAACAATTCCTAATTGTCTATCACTTGTGCAGTACATCATACCACATCTCATGGGCTGGAGCACATTTGCAAGTTCAATCAAACCCGAGGAATCACGGACATACAGCAGGCCTCAGTCCACACCTGAGTACGAATGGCGAAGGTGATGGACTTGTTGGTGAACTACAGCCAAAGGGCTACAACTCACACCTAAGGGATGGACTTGTTGGGATTGTTTTGCTGGGTAATCTATGATGTGGTTAGTCGATGGATGCCCTTTTGGGGGTTTACTCCTTTCGTTTCCTTTGTAGTTAAGCAGGCAGGTAGCACTACTTCTATCCAGAATTCCTCAGCTGTCTAGAGTTTCACGGGGCATGTGTGGCCATGTTTTATGCAACAAAATCTCAGTTCTGACATGGAAGGAGGAAGGAGGCTGCAGCAGTGATTGTGTAGGTTGCAAACGCCTCTTGTGAATCTACCCCTTGATTTCTTCTACTGTTAGTAGGACGCAACAGAGAAATGCTTTTGCTGCCGGGAAGGGGCTGGCCTCTGTTCACAGAATCCATGAGATTATTGTATACGTGTTTGCCCTGTTCGCTAGATTGTTTCTATCTGGCTAATTCTGCGACTCTTTGTTTGCCAGTTACCACCTGATTGATGGTCTGCCTGGTGGAACTGTGGTTGTACTTTTGCAGTCTACTTAAAACTGATGCAGGGCCATGCAGTAATTTCTCAGCTTGTTTCGATCAGCTTTCGGTGCGTGTGAGAGCCTCAAATTTGGCCATGGTAAATCGGCCCGGCCCACGGTGGCCCAGCCAATCATCCTATCGTGGCAGCCGGTGGGACGAGAAGCTGCTAGAGGCTCCTGGTCCTGGTGCATCTCCCTCCTTTCGCCGACAAACACAGCAGAGCAGACGCCCTCTGCTGATATGTCTGCCGCCGGCGGCAAAGGACTCCTGGTCAGGTCAGCCTCATCGTCTTCTTCCCGGTGGTGCACCCTGCCACCTTCCCCTCAGCGCAGTGGACTTGCGTTTTCAACCTCTCTGTCTCTCCTAGAATTCCTTTCCTTCTGGCGTTTTTCTGTTTGATTGATCGTTCAGGTTTTGAGCTTCCTTAATGAACTAACAAGTGCCCATAGCCTCGCGCTCCCCTCTCGAGAACAGACATGGAGGCGGCTGGCAGCGTGTTACCACGAGGCAAGGCCATGATGCATCCGTGTGTGGTGTGTGTCATGGCCTCATCTTGGGCAGACAGTGAAATTCAGCCGCTTTGGCCGCTCTGCTGTGGTGAGTAGCACCAGTTTGAGCGAGGGGTAGGGCTTACATGCTACAGACTACAGTACTGCCACACTCAGGTCACGTCCCTTAGGCTAGGCTGCGAACTCTGTTGCCATTTGTGCATCAGAAATTCATAATGTTGCCACACTTCAAAATTCACCTATGGATCCTGTCAGAGATAGTGAAACCAAATCGTCCTATCCTGGTGAGTGTACGGTACCTCTCTGACTTCAGTAACACAACTTGCAACCTTGTTCTGTCCACTTTGCTTTCCTTGGTTTTTGGGACAAGTTGAGCGGTTGAGAAAACCCTGGATGAAAGTAATCCCAAGGGAGGACATGAAAATGACAATACCATTGACATCTTTACATCGTGCAACGCTTTCTTGTGACTTGTGAGGACAGCTAAGTATAGTAGAAATTTTTATCTTGGGCTGGCGAACATTTAAAGAAATCGTGTGGAGAAGGGTCCATGATGTACTCAGCTAGGAAAATATTTTCCCTTTTTTGCGAATTTGCTGAGGTACATAAAGTTTGTTATACCCTTTCTCTTTGCCCTCCTAGGTTTTCCATGTTTCCGCAGGTTATGTGTTTGTATTTTGTTTAGTGGGATTTAGAATCAGTTCGCCATACGGATGAATTGTGATTTTCTTCAACCAGACGTGAGATCTTGTGATTTGATTGGCTGAGTTCACCATTTACATCACGCTACTGATGCAATTAGAATCTTCAGAAATAGAGACATTATCTGTAGAGTGAAATGAAGAAGAGTATGATAGGTTGTACAGACAAGTTAATTGGAACACGATAGTCAGCATTCTTCTCCAAAATGTGTGGACAAGTATAAACACATGATTTTTTTACTGTGTCAACATGAAAATAAAGGCACAACAAGAGCCTATGTCAAAGGGTGAAAAAGGGACCAGGGTGTTTAGGACATTTTACATTTCTTTTTTTTCCTTTTTCCATTCTTCTTGTTTCTGTTTACTACTTCAAATGACACAAATAAGTTTGGTGATTTCCTTCCAGCAAATACTTCAAAGGCAAACATGCATTTTTAACTTCTTATGTTTTCTGAACTTGCTGATTGATTCTTTTCAGCTTGTATCATTCCCCCCTACGTAACCAATTCTTTCTCTTTTCTTTTTTATTTACTTTTTTCATTCCCATGGCGGCCTTTAGATAAGCACATGGACTGCGTGAAGATGGTTTGACCTTTTAGCATTATTGAAGAACAATAAAGAGGTTTCCAAGAAATGGGCCCAATGAGATCTTAGCTGTTTTCTACTCTGATGCTGTGGTTATAAGTTGATTCCTCAAATGTTCAACACCCAGTTGCCATTCTCGCCGACAGATAAATAATCCACGTCAATACCAAAGAGCCAATGAGGTCTTAGCTTAAATATTTTAACTGCAAGGAACCGATCTTACGTTTTATGCGAAGCCTATAAATGGAAATAAACAAGGTTTGACATGCTCAATTCAATCCTTGATGAAAGCATTGACCTGCACCATTGTTATAAGGGTTATATGCCTGCACAAACTACCAAATTCAATTTTCTTTTTCAAAGCTTGGACTTAATGATATTCCCAGTTTCCAATTGCATGTGGGCATTTGTTTAATTTGATCGCTATTGAAGTTTATGGATAATGAAATGCTTCAGTAGCATTGTAAGTACAATATGCGACAATTGTGTGAGCTTGCCCCTCCTATTGCAACCCTTGAAAGTCAAGATTCTTACAAATGTAAACAGTTCTAGCTGACATGTTTCAGATGTTAACCTTTTTTTTAACCCCGCAACAGCAGTGTTGCATTCTTTTTGGAAGTCATTTTGGATAAATACCTTGAAATGAAAGCAGTTCTAGTTGACATCGAGCAGGCCATATTTGTTCTCTTTAGATAGTGGGAAGGAACAAACAGTTTATTGGCTTAATATTATTGACTCTTATTAGGTTAACAGGGTTGTACTAACCAAGGGTTGAAAATTCAATGAGCCGGCATCTGATTAAGTAAAAGATGGCAAATAATGAGTCCTGTTTAAGTGCTGAGGCAATGGTTCTGTTAACGCAGAAGTTTTGAAAGTCATATGTTCTTAAATCATATCTTATCCCGTAGAAACTAGCAGCAAAAAGGCCTCCTATCTTTTCCTCCTTTTGTTTTGGAAGACCTATCTATTCCTCTTTTGTACACCAGCTTAAGATATAAACTGTCCTTTGGTCATGCTTGTCATCTACTTTGCTGTTGTTCACATCTACTTTGCTGTTGTTCAGGAGTAGTATGAGCTACTTCTATTCTATGAGAATTCTATTGGAAGAACAGTTGACCATACATGGATATGGTTTAAAGTCTTGTTCTGAACTGTGGAACAGGGTGTTCCTCTGCATTTTTCCCCCTCTACGTGGTCGAGTTCTGTTGGATTGTGAATCCAGCCAAATTTCGGTAGACCTAGTTTATTCAAGCAAATGTTATCCACTTTGAAATAAGCCTTTGTATGTCTATGTGCTGTAGCTTGGAGGTTAGATACTGCTGGAAGACTAGCTAGCATCCGCTTAAAAGTTTTTGATGCTTACTTCTCAATGCTAGCGTAGACAGCTTGACCATTCCTCTCCTTGATGCAAGTCGCAAATATCTTTTAAAATGCTGAGATAGATGGTGCTAAATTCTTTTAAGGTCAACAAGTTGATTGGTGACAGTGATGTTTCATCCATTTTTTTTTTGTTAAAAAAAGCATACATAGAAAAGGATTGGCGCTATGTAACTAGCTACATGTTTGCTCCACGTTGTGGGATGATCACGGACATCTGATCCTAGTCTGTCGAGGACAAATGATTTCGATGTACTCGTGTGTTGCAGATGGTCAAATACAACATCTGGATAGTCTCAACCAGTACAGTGGTATTACTGTACCAGATTATCTTCAAATTCTACACGATCATATTTTGTGAAAAAAAAATCATCCCATGCTTTTTTTTTCAAAGAGAAACCCATTAAAACGAATCGGTCTCTATCACGAGCGAAATCGAAGTACTAGAACAAGTTCAATCACCAAAAGAAGAGCACGTTTGAAATCGGCTCATATATGACCTTGCCAGAAGTACGACGATAGAAGGCGTCGTGGCTAGTTCGACGCCACCAAAAAGGCCGTGGCACGACGAGTTGCCCGTACGGTCGCACAAAATTTGCTAAAAAAAACGGCCGCACAAAATACGCAGACGTTTTCTGACCAATCAGAATTCATAATGCAGACGAGACAAAAGACTTTGGCTCTGTTTGAATCTCTCTAGCCCGGCTATAGCAGCTTGGCTCTAACCCAAACTAGCTCTAACCCTTGAGATGTTTGGATTCTAAGATTAGTTTGATAATAAATATATTTTTCTAATTATTTATCATACTCTTATCCGGATCTAGTGTGGCGAGGAGGAGATGCGGGAGGGAAGGGGAATAGACCGGATGCGGGATTAGGTGCGGCTAAAATGAACGGTCCTCTACCAAACTAGAGCAATAATCAACTCTTGGAGAGGAGATTTTTTTTGGGTGGGCTAGTTGTAAAAAACTAGCTCTAACCCTCGTTTGACTACTTTAGAGAGCCAACTCTAGCTCTAGCCGCTGGATCCAAACAAAATCTTTCAGACCATACTCAATGTAGTCAACAATTCAAGATAGTCTATAGATTCTGAGTAATTTCCAGTGAAGATTTTTTTTGTTTTGCTTAGCAAAACTAAATAGAGAGTTTTTTCAACTTGAGAATTAGAACCATCGTCGGCCCTGATAATTATGAGGAAATGCGGTCATGTGTGACTACAAGTCTACAACCACGGAACACCACTTGCACATAGGCCTTGTTCTCTTTGCAAGTTTTTCAACCTGTGCTACTATAACACTTTCATTTGTATATGATAATTAGTATCTAATTATGAATTAATTAGATTCAAAAGATTTGTCTCGCAAATTAAAAACAAACTGTATAAGTAGTTATTTTTTTATCTACATTTAATGCTACATGTATGCCGCCAAAGATTGATGTGACGGAGAAAATAAGAAAATTTAGAATTTGGAAGAGAAGAGAAAAAGGCCAGGCCGTTTACGTCGGCCCTGATAATTATGAGGAAATGCAGTCATGTGTGACTACAAGTCTACAACCACTGGACACCACTTGCACGTAGGCCTTGTTCTCTTTACAAGTTTTTCAACCTGTGCTACTATAACACTTTCGTTTGTATATGATAATTAGTATCTAATTATGAATTAATTAGATTCAAAAGATTTGTCTCGCAAATTAGAGACAAACTGTATAAGTAGTTATTTTTTTATCTATATTTAATGCTACATGTATGCCGCCAAAGATTGATGTGACGGAGAAAATAAGAAAATTTAGAATTTGGAAGAGAAGAGAAAAAGGCCAGGCTGTTTACGTCGGCCCTGATAATTATCAGGAAATGCAGTCATGTGTGACTACAAGTCTACAACCACGGGACACCACTTGCACGTAGGCCTTGTTCTCTTTGCAAGTTTTTCAACCTGTGCTACTATAACACTTTCGTTTGTATATGATAGTTAGTATCTAATTATGAATTAATTAGATTCAAAAGATTTGTCTCGCAAATTAGAGACAAACTGTATAAGTAGTTATTTTTTTATCTACATTTAATGCTACATGTATGCCGCCAAAGATTGATGTGACGGAAAAAATAAGAAAATTTAGAATTTGGAAGAGAGGAGAAAAAGGCCAGGCCGTAGTTCAACATCAATTCAAACGTTTCATAAATACGACAACTAACGCACAGTATGCAGACCAACATATATAATTCCATCGAGAATTCTGAAGCTAGGAATTAGAAATTCTGAACTGGTGACTCTGACCTGAATAATGCCACTTGCTCACAGTTCAATGGAAGAGCTCAACCAATCAGAGGATATAGGTCGGCACATGGAAGCAGATTAGGAGTTACTCCCTCCGTCCCGAAATGTTTGTCACTTTCGCTTCCCGAGAAACAAATTTAAAAAATTATATATTTAAAAATATTAATATTTATAGTACATAATTAATATCATTGTAAAGATCTTTAAGTCTAGTTTTTTAACAAATTTATTTGAAGATAAAAATATTATACGTTTTCTCTATAAATTAAGTCAAACTTGTGACACGAAAATCGAAAACGACAGACATTTCGGCACAGAGGGAGTAGGACTGAGGACGACTCTCCCACAGTACCGAATAGACCACGTCGAAAGTTGACGCAACGCTACAAATAAATATGCATGGGGGAAGCCACTTCAATTCTCTGAACTCTGAAGCAACAGGTTTGAAATCGGAATATTTTACGAATTTCTGATTGGCTGCCTCCTTTCAACCAACGGCGATGAGTAGTCTTCCCATGTGGATTAGGCACCTCTTTGACCAGATAGTTGAAAAGCTCGGCCCCATATGCTGCTTCATGATGACCACTGCAAATTATATGCTAGATTTGTTTGACATATAAATATATGAGTATTGCAAGCATTTTGTTTTGCATATATACACACCTGTCGCGGTATGACTTCTTCTCATGCATGAGTATTATATATATAGTCTGAAGAATTACTCAGCACGGTGCTACAGCATGCATGAATCTAGCTAGTTTAAAAGTTGCAAAGACAAAACAAAAGCAGAAATGTACACATCTACTGTGATAACAAAGATGACACAAGCATGACATAAGTCGGACGTTGAGTTGATGCTTCCTCCTATTCTTAATATATCAATCAAGTCATGTCGTTGTGGTCGTGCGATGGATCTGACAACCCTATTTGCGATATAATTGTCAAAACTGTTGGTGACCTAAACCTAATATTTCAAGAAATCATGTAAACCTGGCTATAGGTCCTAGCTGTATGATCAACAACAGGGATGTTTCCTTAAATATTGCCCAGCCGCCACAGATTCCAGCACTTCAAACTACCCGTCTCTTGTGTGCCCAAAACCATTGCACTCTATTTTGTGCCCAACTCCTACTTTAGAATTTAGAAAATGAGGAAAACAGTGTGGTGCAAACTTTGCACACTCTAGTTGCAATTGCTGCATCTGAACAAGCTGTCTTGTCTGCCATCAACTTTTACATGTTAAATATATTTATTAGATTATTGCTGAGCAGACACCATTTTTTTGTACTCGCGCTACATTTATTCATCTCATGATTGCTCTAAATATAACTTTTGGCTTCGAAGAGCTAGATTGGTAGATCAAAGCAGCACAGTTGATCCATTTGTATGTATAGGTTGATAGATTCTAGAGGCCATTAACAAAAACACATGGCCTCATTGTAAGGCAAAATGTAAACCATAGTCAACTGTAAGGATGAACCCGCATTCATTGGAACATGGTACATGTACCGTACAAGTACAAACACTAAACAGTACTTGAAATCTACAGGTCAAACACCTTTCTAATTATATAATAGAGTCGTAGAGATAGAGAACATCTTACTAGCTGCAACAACTCATCAGCCTTATTTGTTTACGTTGAACCAAAAATACTATAACTTCAGTTGACTTATAATCCATGAATCTAGATCAGAAACAGGGGAGCAGCAGAGCAGTGGAATAACAACACATGCGTGTACACCTACCACACTGCTCATTTTGTAACTTCAACAGGCTCAAATGGTAAGAGAGCTAGCAAAATATTTATTGTTTCATTTTTCCAAAGTCAAACAAATTTAAGATCAAAGACCAAGACTCACAAGACACATTTAAAAAAATTGAGGCTATAATTAACAAATACTGCTGTAAGTAAAATATCAATCCAGTGTAGAGCACAAACTTGAAGAGAAAGCTGTGCAGCTACTGTTCAATTGAAACTGAACTGGTTTTACCGACTTGAATTTCTGCAAAATCAAATCTCAGCAAAAGGGCATCACATATGTAAGTCCAGCTGGTTTGTACACTAATTCAAAGAGAAAGCTTGAACGGCACTACCAAACACAATAGCTGATTACCTCAGCTGCATGAGAACGACTGTGGAGCAGGGTTCGTGTTACTAGTTGTGACAGAAATATCGGAGGGGACAGGTAGGAAAAAAATTGACCGAAATTTCAACCGAAAACTTTGACTATAATTTGTAAACATGAATTAATCTCATCCAAATGAAATAAATGTGAAAACTGAAATTACCGGTAATTTACTAAAGGTCGCCAGCAGGACCAAAAATCTCCAAATCCGATCGAAATACCAAACCCTGCTATGGAGTAGCATAGATATTAATTCTCTCTAGTGATATATGCGCTAGCTATGAAGGTCCAAAACGGGAAAGAAAAATAAGAAAGATTTATGAAGACACTGTCAGTTCTAGCTGAGTATATATTCAGTGCAACAAAGATTAAGCTACTGGTCTTAATTTCTGACTGGGTAAGTGTAGTCAACAACTCATGAGGATTTTAGAATGGTAGTGCTAACATTGTATAAGTACATACCACTTGACGAGGCAATGATCTGTTACTAGTGGAAGCCTACAACAATGCATGGTTGCAACACAAATGGGCAATAGTAAATGGAGATTTAAAATCATTGGGATCTAAAAAGAACCAAATCCATAGAGTTGGCCTCTAAAAGGAGCACCAATGGTGTGATCGGAAGAGGCAGTCAGAATCTCAAAGACCACCCCAGTTGAACCCACACAATATTCTAGAAAAATGGTACAGCTAACTTTGGATCACAGCACTGCATTATATTCTTAATCTCTACAGAATTAGTTATGATTAAGGTCAATGGTCTTATGATTGATTAATGTGTCACTTTGTTTATTTCTCAAAGAATACCATACAAGTGGACCATCGAGAAAGTGGAAACATTGGATCTAGGAGATATATATAGTCATAATCCAAGTTTTTTAGAATAAGCCCAATCTAGCTAGAAGCAAATCATTGCTTTCTTGAATGACGATTTTTTTCAGTCAGATATGCCTTAGATTTTTATATTGTTTTATTAGTCAGTTCCAATAATTTGCTCTTACCTGGACATTTGGATTTCTACAGGTTTCCTTAGGCTATGATCCCTTCTTTTTAGGTTAGATCAATAAGTAGTCCATGTTTGTAAGCTTTCTTGTGAAATGCTGTGACTGGATTCCGTGCTGTCTAAGCCCCCTCCTGTCCAAGGCGTGCGTGCGGTCGCACATCTCTTAATGAAATATGTGTTCAGGCGTTCACAAAAAGAAAATCTAATAATTCTAAGTTAGCATCCCTTTTGTGTCATAAATTTCTATATAGTTTGTCACTTTATTGAGATCAGCAACTAAGCCTTAGAAACAAATGTCAGATCCTTCATTTTAACACAGATTTTTTTGGGAACCGAATGGAAAACCCATAAAAAAGGCGGTAGACCCTCTACTGTAATACTAATACCTTTCTTAATAAACCGATACATATTGAATCACAAGTCAATGCTGTGATCCAGAGCTTGGAGAAACGTTTCTAGATATCAGCGATATAGAATTAGAAAACTTACCTTCACGTACAATGATTTTTCATATACGCATCCAAAGCAATTAATAATTAACTCAATTTTTTGAAGCTACTATCACCACATCATGCTGGAGGAATAATTAAGTGGACTTTTCTCCAAGAACAGTACCGACTTCTGAAAAAGACACTTGTGGTCCTCAAGTCTAAACCAAACAGTAGATTCCTCAATACTGTTTTTCCCTCAATAAAGGACAAGTCATTGTTGAACTATCTTAAACATGAGAAATAAAGTCATGGAATAAAGCTTCCATTTTATACATAATCTACTAGTTTCATCTAAACCAGTAGATTCCTGTCAGAGTCCCCAAAGCACATGCTCATTAGTCACTTAAGCTGTTTCCATAAATTCAGCGTGAGCTATCAATACTTTTCAGCTCCACAGGACCATAACGGCAAATCCATAAGGTACCTTAGCTTTATGGACACTATCCTATGGATACCAGAGATTACCGGTTGCCTAGCTATATAACCATCCTATTGTTTAGAGGTCCTATGTTGAAGCTTTGAAAATCAAGTTCTTATATGTTAAGACAGTTTTCTAATAGTCGGCTGACGCGATGACTCGTGGGAAGCTTCATATGGACATTAACTGTGGACCTGCTCATCCAGCTGGCCGTATGCAGTCTGGACGCACATCTTAATTGGCCAAAAAACAACAGCAACATGTTATACACACATTGAAGCCCACATAAATCTCAGTGGCCTGTGCCTTTTTTTCTCCTTTTCTGTCTCCAAGTCATGGAAGAGTGCGGCGATATTTGACATATCAGATGTTGACCGTCTAACATAGGTTAGCACTGGGTTACGACTTCTTTTATGCCAAAGTCCAAATAGGAGAGAGACAAGAGGTTGTGGCCTGCCTTTATAAGCTATAGACTGCTGCAGGAACAAAGAGATCCGAAGAGAGAGAACTGGAGCTACAGGGAAGTTATAGAAGAAGAAACGAGGGATTAGACCCCTTGGAAGTTAGCTAGCTTCTGTCAAAGAGAAGAGATGGTTAGAGGGGAGAAGCAGTCTGGTAGCCACGAAGAAGAGCAGTTAACAAGCAAGGTTTGCTATTTTTCTCGTTTGTTATGTCTGTGATTTTCTGAAGACTTTAATTTAGTTGTGTATTCGAATATGCATGATCAGGAGTTCAGGACACAGTGAGTTTCTCTCTTTCGGATTATTGATGTATTGTTTTGATCTATATATATAAAGGGACTTCCTTCGGAATTGCAGTTTTCCTGGAATATATATGTAGATATGATTGGAATTAGGATAGGCATGTTCAGCAGCAAATTCTGATGTCGAAATCAATCAGGTGTCGAACTAAATATTAGGAACCACCAATTGTGGTGCATATGTATAGTTAGTCCTCAAGATATTTATACATGGCTTTTCTTTGCTGTTATTACAAAAACAAATTTCCATGTGACTATTGCAGATCAAAGATGATGATCATATCCTGGATGTCAACTTGTTTAAGTCCTTACACGAATCAAGTTCAAGAAAAGAGGTGCCTAACTATTAGTATAAACATATATAATTATATATTCAATAATTCATTAACGTTCGTTTCAAAAAAAAAATCATTATCACAACCCTGTGAGAGGTGGTCGGGTGTGTGTTGTGTGTTGGGTTAGTAAGTCTTGGCTTACTGTGTATGGGCTTTCTTCTTCTTAATGAAATACATGCCGTTGCATGTTCTCGAAAAAAAAAATTCATTAACCGTGTATGAAAGCGCAATTCGTGCATGGCTATGAGAGGATAAAATCGGTCTATTTTCCATCTCTGTCCAACAATAGTAGTGCTATTTCAGAAGTCCTAAGTACCTATTTTCACGAGAAGAGAAAACATAGTTTTTTCATGAGTTCTGTGTGTAGTTTTACCTTTTCTTATTATCTACTGCAGTATTCTGATCAGCCGTTTTATGTGCGTTACTAGGCAAGCTCCCCAAGCCTAAGGGAAAGATCTGAAATGGCCGAAGCATCAAATCAAACTTCAACTAATCATAACAAGGTCAGGATGCATTCTGATTAATTATATCAATAATCTTCCATGGTTTATACAAAGACAAAAGTTCATTATCATATGTGACTTGGTTAAGGAATGGCTACAAATCTCATAGTTATGCATTTGTGTCTTCAGGTTGACAAAGATAAACTTGCATCCACAAGGGCAGAGATGGGTGAGGTAAGAGAAGAGAACAAGAGGTTAAAGACAATGTTGTCACGCATTGTAGAGGACTACCGATCTCTTCAGTTACACTTCCACGAAGTTCTTGAGAAAGGACAAGCCAAGAAGTTTTCTGACCCCTCAACCATCATGGCCACCAACAATGAGGAGTCTGAATTGTTCTCACTGGGCCTCGGCACGAGCACAAGCATGCACAAGAAGGAAGAGAAGAATAGTGCTGCAGAAGGAAAAGGGAGAGAAGACTTCATGAGTATTAAAGAAGAAGGCCTGTCACTTGGACTGTCAGCCTGCAAAGATGGTGCAACTGATAACATTGCAAAGATCCATCCCGATGTGATGAACTTGAGCCCTGAAGTTAGCTCCGAGGACGCCAAGGACGATGCCATGGAGGCAGCAGATCAGCAGTGGCCGTCAAACAAAACGCAGAAGAACTTGAGGAACGTTGGCACGGAACCTGAGGATGACATAGGCCCACTGCCACAGGCCAAGAAGGCAAGGGTGTCTGTAAGGGCAAGGTGTGATGCACCAACGGTATGTAGACATAATATTATTCCATTTCAGAGAGATGTAGTGCTTGCTTCATATGTATATATAGTGTAGCGAATGATACATGGAGACAACTGAACATGCAAATATGCTATGGGTTATTGATCAGATGAATGATGGATGCCAATGGAGGAAGTATGGACAGAAGATAGCCAAGGGGAACCCGTGCCCCCGTGCCTACTACCGGTGTACAGTGGCAGCAGGATGCCCCGTCAGAAAACAGGTACATAATGCATGGTTTACATCAAACAATACTGCTCAATTCACACATTTGAAATTACACATGTTCAGTTCATAAGGTAAAATGCTACTGTCTGTGAAGTCTGAACATGGGAAACCCAAACACACTAAACCAAGTCTCCTTCACACGGCTATAACTTATTTATTCATCAGTTGAAAACAGAAGGGACTTTATTTAAGAATAAAGATGCACATGATACAGTTGCCAGAGATTGACTTGGGGAGTTGGGGTGGACGATAACCGGGTACTGAATCTAGGCCCCTAATAATTAACAAAGCTGCACTATATAGAATTCCTAGAGAACGTGGGTTCGGAGTCAAGGATGGCCCGAATTCTGCTTATTTTGAACAATCATTGCTTGCAGTCTACGAGGCATTGAAATCGCAAGTGATTGGTTGAAAACTTGACATGGACCCCATGTGTAAACTAATAAACAAATGCTGTAACTACTGATTCTACTAATCTACCAGTACCACTACTGTACCAGTTGGCGACACACGAGCTAAATTGAGCGCTAAGTCTTAACTCATCTCCATAAACGTCATCACAATTCAGAAACACCACTCCGATCAGAATCTAACAACGCGTCTAATCGAATTCGTGAACCAAGGAATCGTACATTCGCACTGGCGCTAATCGCGGATCGAAATCAAGGTCAGAAGCACGAATGCGCGATAGATTAGAGATCGGGGACTCGGGGGCTTACCAGATCGAGAAGATACGGGGAGGAGGCCGAGCGCGGCGAGGGAAGGCGACGCGCAGCCCGAGGCGGCCGCTTCCCACTCCTCTCCGACGCGGCGGAGGCGGAACCCCGAGGAGGAATGCGCCCGCGCCTGGGGCGCTCCCGGCGGCGTCGCCGGGCTTCCGGTTCGCGCGCCTGCTTGCTGGACCTGCTGGTCCCTCGCATGCGCCCATGGCGAATTGGCGACGGCCAGTTGAATTTGAAGAGAAATGGGCTTGGGAAGCTGTGTTCGGAAAGGGCTGGGCTGGTAACCGGTTCGCAGCCTATTCAGGCCAGAACCGCGAGGCCGGGTTCCATAGTCTCCTTTTTTTTAGAAGAGGTCCTTTTGTTTTCTTAAAATAAAACTAAGTGCACTTCTTTTCTTCTCCCACAGTCCTCGACCCCACCAACTACTTAGTTTTAGTTCTCGATACAAACTCAAATTTAACCCTCTCAGTTATTTAGATTGATTGAATTTTACCACAACAATAAGAATCCTCTCTTTTCATTTGTCATGTACCACTTGTTAGTTAATCTTCTTTAGCCTTTATGGGATGATCAATATTGTGGACATCATTTATCAACACGTGCACTATTGCCAGACCCAGCACACGATTCTCTTCCTCTATCCTACTTTTCTTGTTCTATACGTTGATCAAACCTCTGCCACCATCTTCGACCTCTACCATCACACTCAACTAGTGGCTCATTTTGTTGCCGACCACGCATCTGAGTTTCTGTGAACCTCTTAGATCGAAGATCATGGAAGCTTTTTTCCCTCTTGCAAACCTAGCGAGTGTTCAGTGTTAGACCTAGAGGTAGCCAGAGTTAGGGTTTGGGGTCATAGTCGCACAAGCCACGAGCTTGAGAGATGGTGGCATAGGTGCATGGCACATAATGGATAGTGTTATTGTCACCAACCACATGAGGTAGATAAGCTTGGTTGGATTTGCGGTGAGGCACCTGTGGAGGCTAGTGGAGGCCATAGTAGGCTCTGGCAACCTCTTGGCTAACAAAGATTAATGAAGCTTCATGTATATGTATTCAGAATCTAGCTAAACAGTCCATCTAAATAAAGGACTAGATTATTCTGAGCTTGCTTCTCTGCAAACTACACAAGTAATGGGTTAGCTTACTTATCTCTAGCAAGTAGTACTGGTTGACCAAAAAACTATGAGTAATCCAGTAACAAAGTCTTATTCATGAAACGATTGCGAGTCTGGCACATGTATGGTGGGGACATTGCTATAGATATTATTTGTAGAGACACCTCCATTTGAATAAAGGCGGCTCAATCAACGATCGCCTCTAAAAATGGTTCATGAAACGAGAGATACCTCTACAAAAGAATTTCTAGAGATGGCTCGTCTCGGGACCCATTTTTAGATCAGGCTATAGATTGAGCCGCCTATATTAAAAAAAAGGAGACGTCGTCTCCACAAATCATATATATGTAATAGTGTGCGTTGGGTTTTCGAGAGTAAGATACCAAAATATAAAAAATAATCACAAATAAGCCGTCATGCAGATTTTGAAATTTACCAAAATATAAAAAATAATCACAAATAAGCCGTCATGCAGATTTTGAAATTAAAGCTCAACTTGTATAATCATAATAAAATCACTAGTCAATTGGCATGATTCTTGAGGAAAATCCAATAAGTGCATGGGCCACACAACATGGCATTTGTTCAGGGCGCGGGAGATTGATATGCTGCTTTGTTTCAAATTTCAAATTGTTTATATTCCTGCAAGCATGTCACTGTCACAGTGCCACCTCGAATGTTCATGCATGACAGATGACACACCGTGTAACAACATTTGCAGGTGCAGAGGTGCGCGGACGACATGTCGATCCTGATCACCACGTACGAGGGCACGCACAACCACCCGCTCTCGGCCTCCGCCACCGCCATGGCCTCCACCACCTCGGCAGCGGCGTCCATGCTCACCTCGGGCTCCTCCACCTCCCTCCGCTTCCCCACCGCCTCGCGGGCAGCCGCCGCCGGCCTCAGCTTCGGCGGCTTCCCGGCGGCGCACCACGCCTCCAAACATTTCTTCCTCCCGACCGGCGCCGCCGCGTCCATCACCTCCACGCCGTCCTACCCGACCATCACGCTCGACCTCACCTCGCCGGCGGCAGCCACCTCACAGGCATTCTCTCTGGGCAACAACAGGTTCTCGTCGACCTTGGGTCACGGTGGCGCTAGGTACCATCATCCCACGAGCTTCTCCTTCTCCAACTCCGGGCCCAGCGCGCTGTCCGGCGCTGCATGGCCGGCGGCCGGTGGTGCTGGGTACCTGAGCTACGGGTCACCAACTGCGTCGCTGTTCAACGGTGGCGCTGCACTGAGCACCATCAACGGGAGGCAACAAGGCGGGGAAGTCCCCGTGCTCTACCAGCCGCAGCAGAAGGCGGCAGCGGCGGCGAGCGGGAGCGCACCGGCGGGCGTGCTCACCGACACGATAGCGAAGGTGATCACGTCGGACCCGAGCTTCCAAACGGCGCTGGCGGCCGCCATCACGTCGTACGTCGGCGGCACCCAGGGCGGCAACAAATCATCGGCCGGAGGAGATGGCGGGAGCCAGCTGCAGGGGCTCAAGTGGGGGCAGCACCTCGGCCTGGGGCCGTCGCCGTCAAGCGCCGGCGCGGCGTGCTCCTCGTCGGCGCTGTTGGCACGGTCATCGTCGACGATGGCAGCGGTTGAGCAGGCTTCAAATGGGCTCCGGTCGTTCTTGCAGCCGTCGCTGGGCTTGTCAGGCTCTCACGGCGCCGCCACCTCTCCTGTGGAGAACAGGGAGCACTGATAGCATCACCTGAAGATTTTGAATGTATTTACTATTTAGGCAACTTCATTCAAATGTTTTTTTCTTTTCTTTTCATTTTCAACATTTGGTTATTTCAGCATTTTGTGTACATATCCTGGGGACAAGTGTCACTTTAGAGGATAGAAATTCTGACTCTCACTGTAAGGTAAAGAAATTGTTTTGATTCAACACACATGTAAAACAAAGGATTGCGTTTATCTTTGTCCTGTCTTTCCTTCCCTGAGTTAGCAAAATGTGAGCTCATCAGCTGAATTATGATACATCAACACAATATTGAATTACAATTAAATACCTGCCTTTTCCAGAATGGATCTATCTACAGATTGTTTTCCCCTAAGTACAATGAGACCTCACAGTGCAGGATCACCGGATGACTCCAAGAATCCACGGTATGGTATTTATACACATTTTGTGCCTTGTGCTGGAGGAATGCCAAACTACACCATTCCGAAGTAGTACCATGGAGAGTTACAGACTAAAAACAGCATGGATGCACCAAAAATAATCTTGTATAACTCAAGCGTCATGATGATTGTTGACGGCTTCAAGTGTGAACAATGTTTGCCTTGACTTTCACTTGGAGATGACCCTCATAAACCGACTTACAGAATTAAACACGCCCATGACATTGTTCATCAATGATGGTGCCTCTTCAGATTGCTCATCAGTACCACCAAATATTCTCTGCAAAATTATAGTACTGTTAGTTTTTTTAAAAATAAGTTTAGGAAAATACAAACTTCATTGCTGAACTAAAGGCTACAGCATCATATATAATCAAGTATTTTCATACCAGGCACATGTCTTTTTTAATAAAAAAACGGCTTCTCCAGTTTGTATTAAATGTCAGTAGTTTAGCTGATTAATGTGCTGCAGCCAGAACATAATGTCTAGAGACTGAGAAATGCTGACTATTGGACACTTTTTAGTTCTTAAAGCAGATGCATGATTTGACTCTCTTTTTCAACAGTGCAAAGGTTCAATTCAACACAATAACTACCTCTCCAGTCAACAATAGATGGCATTCAGACAAGCAGCAGCAGAAGCCAAAAAAAAAAGAAAGAAGTTTTCTTTCTCTGGAACATCATGTTTTCATGATTGGAGGAACTCACTAAAGAGGTAATCAACAAATATAGACAAAAAAACAACAAATGAGGTATCTGTCAGTCTCTTGAGTCTCACCTCGATATCAGTGGCATCAGGCTTACTTGTGAGTTCTCTGGCAAGCAAATACCGATTTGGCCTATTTGGATCATCATAAAACACTTTCCACTGCCTGTAATGTAAATAAAG
>DXKC01000883.1:0-10737 GCA_031170775.1 Cymbopogon citratus
ACCCATCGCATCCCTACTGATCCAGATATCCCACCTTCAAGGGAGCCCCAGCGTAGGCTTAATAATGCGATGAGGGAGGTAGTAAAGAAGGAAGTTTTGAGACTGTTATATGCTAGGATCATTTATCCTATGCCACATAGTGAGTGGGTAAGCCCTGTCCAAGTTGTGCCTAAAAAGGGACTCATGACTGTTGTTAAGAATATGAGAAACAAATTGATCCCACAACGAACTGTCATCGGATGGGCGGGTGTGCATAGACTATCAAAAACTCAACAAGGCAACAAAGAAAGATCACTTCCCATTACCCTTCATCGATGAGATGTTGGAATGGCTTGCAAACCACTCTTTCTATTGTTTCCTAGATGGCTATTCTGTCTATCATCAAATCCCAATCCATCTAGATGACCAAAGCAAAACAACTTTCACATGTCCCTATGGAACGTATGCCTACCATAGGATGTCCTTTGGTTTGTGCAACACTCCGGCCTCGTTCCAAAGGTGCATGATGTCCATATTTTCTGATATGATAGAACAAATCATGGAAGTTTTTATGGATGATTTTTCTATTTATGGAAAAACTTTTGATGATTGTTTAGAAAATTTAGACAAGGTTTTGCAAAGATGTGTGGAAAAGAACTTAGTCCTTAATTGGAAAAAATGTCACTTCATGGTTAGAGAAGGCATAGTGCTTGGACACCTGGTGTTCGAACGTGGGATTGAGGTAGATCGTGCAAAGATAGAAGTAATAGAGCAATTACCTCCTCCCATAAATGTCAAAGGGGTATGAAGTTTTCTGGGTCATGCAGGGTTCTACAGACGTTTTATAAAAGTCTTTTCTCATATTGCTAGACCCCTTATAAGTTTGCTAGCCAAGGATACACCCTTTAATTTTGATGATGAGTGTTTAGATGCTTTTCATATTCTTAAAAAAGCACTCATCTCTACACCAATTATTCAACCCCCTGATTGGTCACTACCTTTTGAAATTATGTGTGATGCTAGTGATTATGCTATGGGGGCAGTTTTGGGACAAACAATGGATAAAAAGCATCATGCAATTTCCTATTCTAGTAAAATTTTGTCAGGACCTGAAATTAATTATGCAAGAACTGAAAAAGAGCTCCTAGCTGTTGTTTTTGCTTTTAACAAGTTTAGATCTTACTTAGTAGGAGCTAAGGTAATTGTTTATACTGATCATGCTGCTTTAAAATACCTGCTCAATAAGAAAGATGCTAAACCACGACTTATAAGATGGATTTTGTTACTCTAAGAATTTGACTTACAAATAAAAGATAAAAAGGGAGTAGAAAATTTTGTAGCCGATCACTTGTCTAGGATGCACTTTGAAAGTCCATAGGAATTGCCCATCAATGACTATCTATGAGACGACATGCTCTACAAGGTCGCAAGCATCAACCCCTTGTACGCAAATATTGTCAATTTCATGGTTACAGGTTATGTACCACCAGGGGAGAACAAACGCAAGCTCATACAAGAAAGTCGCTGCCACATATGGGATGAGCCATACCTCTTCCAAGTCTGCTCTGATGGTCTACTCAGGAGGTGTGTACCAACTAAAGAAGGAATTAAAATCATTGAAAGATGCCACTCATCACCATATGGAGGACATTATGGGGCATTCCGCACTCATGCAAAGATTTGGCAATGTGGATTTTTCTGGCCAACCATGTATGAAGACACAAAAGATTTCATCCAGAGAAGTGGAGCGTGTCGGAGGCATGGGAACATTAATTCAAGAGATGCTATGCCACTCACCAACAACCTCTATATAGAGCTCTTTGATGTCTAGGGAATTGACTACATGGGACCATTTCCAAAATCTCGGTAGTGTGAATACATCTTGGTGGCAGTTGACTATGTTTCAAAGTGGGTTGAAGCCCTACCATGTCAAGCTTTAGATTCCAATCACGCCAAGAGGATATTTGCAGAAACCATCTTTCCACACTTTGGAGTTCCACACATGGTGATTAGTGACGGAGGTTCTCACTTCATTGATAGAAAGTTTCGATGCTTCCTATCCAACCACGGAGTCCGTCACAATGTTGTGACACCATATCATCCTCAAACAAGTGGGCAAGCAGAAATATCAAACAAGCAAATCAAGAACATTCTACAAAAGACTGTCAATGAGATGGGGACAGCCTGGAAAGATAAATTTCATGGAGCACTATGGGCTTATAGAACAGCCTATAAAACACCTCATGGAATGTCACCATACCAGCTAGTCTATGGGAAGACATGCTACCTACCAGTTGAGTTAGAATTCAAGGCACACTGGGCCATAAAGAGATGGAACATAGACTTTGAAGAAGCTGGAAAGAAAAGAAAAATGCAACTCTCTAAACTAGAAGAATGGAGAGAAAAGGCATATCATAATGCAAGCTTTACAAAGAGAGGACGAAGAGGTGGCATTACTAAAGATTGAAGAAGGAATTCAAACCAGGTGACAAGGTGTTACTATTCAATTCTAGAGTGAAGTTGTTTGGATATGGGAAACTACGAAGCAAGTGGGAAGGACCATTCAAGGTTGTTGATACTTCGACTCAAGAGGCCATCACTATCTAGGATGACACAGATAACACTTTTAAGGTAAATGGCCATCGCTTAAAAGTTTTCTATGATGCACAACCACATAAAGAAATTGGATTTAATAGAATATGTAGAGTTTGAATTATCAAAGAATAAAAATAAATAAAAAGACATCCTTCTAAATTCTATGTAGAAGATAAATTATAATCAAGGCTCTAGACAATTAATGCTTGCGTGCCTAACCCTTAATCAGTTCCACGAGTTTTGTTGTCTATTTGAGCTATGCAGGATTTTTGAAGCATGAGAAGAATGAATGACTATATCAACATCCAGCTTGGGGGAGGCACCCCCATGTGTATCAAGGTAAGTATTTCTTCTCCTATTTAATTATGTTTGGTTTGCTTGTAGCTGGAAAATAAAAAGATGCATAACCCTATAAAACCAAATAAAGATTTCCCTAAGATAGTTTCTTTGTGAATTTAAGTTTGCTAAAAAAAGAAGGGAGAGAGTGTTCAAAGTTTAACCTTATTAAAATAAACCCCTAGAATAAGAACTCTCATGGAAATGATGAATAGTTGCTCTGTCGTAGTTCCTATCAAGTACCTAGTTTTCAAACTTGAATTCCCTTGAGTTTTGAATATAATTATTTTGATTTGAGATTCGCTCTAAACCTGAACTCATGTGTAGCAAATGCTTGATCCAAGTCTAGGTAGTTGACTGACATGATATGAGAAGGTTTTGAGCTGTTGTTTATCTTGCTCCTAGAGGCACAAGAGTTTTGGAAAGTTTATCTTTTGAAAATTGAAATTACTACATGATGTGTTCCTGTATGACGAGAGTTTAAATTCCTACCATAGCCATAAATACATGTGTGCTAGATTTGAAAGCTTTACATTCATATTTACTGCTTGTGAGCATTGAGTATGGTCAAGCTATGTAGACCCTTAGGAACTGGTCATGTGGTTAAAATCAAGATTCATGCGTACTCCACCCATATATGCTGCTTCTACCCTAGAAGTATGCATACACATGCTTTCCATCTAGATCCACCCATAAATAGTTCTACTCCTACACTGGGAGTACAACATCAAAAAAAAATTTTTTCTATCCCTTTCGCCCTTGCTATCCGATAAAGCTCCAAAAATTCCTGCTACTACCTCTCATCCATATATCCAAAAAGAGACTTGGGTGCTTTGAAAAAAAGAGAAAAAAGACAGAAAAGAGAAAAAAATATATATAAAAGAAAGAGGGCAAATGTCCCACTCAAAGTAAATGTATCCATTGGGCAACCCAAGTCCACCTCTAAGGTCGTCAAAGCTTCAAAACGAGAGGTATGTACTTTCTTCAAGGAGCAAAAGTAGAATTAGGCTTGCACCACTGCCATCTACCCCCCTCATAGCCATTTTTTCATATCACTACATTCCACCATATATTCACCACATCTATAGGTCCACACACATGCACATCTTAATTTGACTGTATGACTCATTCCTCTGGATCCATGGTTTGACTATGCAATATATGTTTGCAAGTATGTATTGATGTCTCCTCACCTATGAGCTCCACATAAGCTTATCAGAAGTAGGGTGAGAGAGAGAAGGCACAATGGTACTCTGCCTTATGCCAAAAATACCACATATCTTGAAAGAAGAGAGAAGGCACATACCATCAATGCCTTGGTAAGGATCCACAAATACCACATATGAGAGAATTGAGAGGGTCATACAACGGAATCTCTAAGTTTTATTTGAAAATCTTGCAAAACTTTGGAATAATAGTTGATCAAAGAGCTAGAGTCATGACGCTTAACTTGACCGTTCTATCTTTCAACTACTTAAGACCCAAATAACGATTACAAGCCCCATGGTGGAAGGTAAGATGAGTAAGTTTTCATCAGAATAATTTATTCTAAACTAGAGGTGGAGTTCTTGTTTGAATGCATGTGTACATGTAAGGCATTATAGCATTGTAGCAACTCCTGATCCATCACTGAGTCTAGCTTTGCTCTGGGACGAGCAAAAGGTAAGCTTGTGGGAGTTTGTTGATGGTAGATAACTCCTAATTTTAACCATCAACTAAACATGAAAAAGGACCTAAATATAAATACTATTTAGAAATAGGGGTTATACTAACGGAGTTCCACAAGTTTTGGTGAAAGTCTGTTTCTGTAGGGTGTCAGCTGAAAAGAACCAAAGATGGTCCACATGTCAGGTTTACATAGAGATAAAAGGGCGAACGTCAACTTTTATGTAATCTAGAAGGTTCGAGAAGGCTCTCGGCCAAACGAGAGCCTGAACGGGTTCGGTGGCTGGGCGGCTGCCCCAAACCCTTGGGCGGGCGCCCAAGCATCTCCACCAATCAGGCTCCGCCTCGCGGATCCTGCCTCCACCGACTTTGAGGAGTAATTAAAACCGCACGTTTAGGTCAGTTTGATCCGAGGGCTGTGGTGCATCCTAGAGGGCTATGTAAGCAGGGCCCCTGATCCCTGGAGGAGGCATCCCTTAAACTCTAATTCATTATCTCCAGTCAGTATCAGTTGAGAGGGATCCCATGAAAGGATCACCTCTCCAAAGCCAGCCAACAAGAGAAGATTAGTCCTTAGGATCTAGTCTTAGAAAATTGAGAGTTAGAGAGTGAGGAGGAGTTGGGGGATGGTGCCGGTCTGTCAGTGCTTCTTCTTTGGCTTGTACTTCAGCGGATCCAGCTTCTCCAAGCCTGCATCCGAGATACTTCTTGTAATTGATCTTTATTTCAAGTATTTATCTTACTCTTTTGTTCATTGGTTCACAGTTCGTATAAATGCTCTAGTTCTTGTTAGCGCTCTGAATTAGAGTAGTAATTGTTAGCATAAGCATGGTGCTTAGGCTATTGGCTACCTGTGTTTGCACCCTATTCTCTGGTTGTGTGGTAGTTACAAGAGGTGACAGCCCCGTCCACACCGTATTGAGTAGGTTCTTAAATTAGTAGGACCGTAGTCGCAGCGGTAGAGTTCTCTTTGTAGTGCTTTCCCGTCTAAGCGGCGTCCCAAAGTGAACATTAGATGGACATTTGAATCATAACCTTGCCTTGCATAGGATCAATATCATTGGCATCCTCTCTACCCATCATATCTTAACCTTGATTGCTGCCCTTGGGTAAAATAGTTGTTAGGCGACTCACACACGTTTCCCTGTGGATACGATACTTAGAATACTCTTTGTAAAAGCTACAATAGTATCCATGTGCTTGTGGATTTATCTGTATGCGTTAAGAATACCCAACACTTAGTGAATACAATGTTAGCCAAATATTTTGGTGTGACGCTATCAACACGGCTTGCTACTCTAGCAACCGACTCTATTGCCATGGTATGCGTGAGAAGACTCTATATGAGCTATTGAATGGAAGAAAGCCCAACATTGCATACTTTAGGGTGTTTGGATGCAAATGCTATATTCTTAAGGAGGGCACAAGACTTGGGAAGTTTGACAAAAAGTGTGATGAAGGGTTCCTACTTGGATATTCCACCACTAGCAAGACATATAGAGTTTGGAATTTGGCTAATGGCACTTTGGAAGAAGTTTATGATGTGGAATTTGATGAAACTCAAGGATCTCAAAATGAGGCCCTAAATCATGATGATGTAGGAGGAGATCAATTGGCAAGTGCAATGAGAAACATAGACATTGGTGACATTAGGCCAAGGCAAGTTGATGATGATGATGACATTCATTTGACTAGTCAAGATGTGCACATCGATACAAATGAAGCAAGTACTAATGGGACTCAACATGAAGCTCAAGATCAAGGTCAAGCTAGCTCAAGCAATCAACTTCAAGTACTTCAACCATCCAACATTGCAAGAGATCATCCTCTAGATTATATTATTGGTGATATTCAGAGGTGTGCAAACTAGATCAAGATTAGCTACTATTTATGAGCACTACTCCTTTGTATCATTCATTGAACCAACTAAATACAAGATGCTTTGAAGGATGTTGATTGGGTAAATGCTATGCATGAAGAGCTAAACAACTTCACTAGAAATGATGTTTGGAAGCTTGTTGAGAGGCCAAAGAACTACAATGTGATTGGCACCAAGTGGGTCTTCAAGAACAAGTAAGATCAAGATGGCTTAGTTGTGAGAAACAAAGCAAGATTGGTTGCACAAGGATAGACTCAAGTTGAGGGTCCTGACTTTGGAGAAACTTATGCACCGGTTGCAAGATTGGAGGCATTTAGAATCTTATTAGCCTATGCTTATGCCCACAACATCAAGCTATATCAAATGAATGTGTAGAGTGTATTTTTCAATGGGTTTATCAATGAGTTGGTAAGTATTAAAAAGGTCTAGTTCTAAATTGTTAAGTTTTCACATAGTTTCAGAAACTATATGTGAGATTCATCATTTTGTGACTATTGTTTACAAACACTTTCTCAAATGCAAAAATGACCTAGATAACAATTGTATATCTTGATGAGTTCAAACACCTTTGCATTCAAAGGTTTTTCATCTGAGGTCATTTAGTGGTTTATTTAAAACCTTCACACTATTATTTGAAACCCTAAATAGGTTCAAATAGAAAAATCATGAATACCAAGTTTGTTTAACTAGTTAAGATATACATTTGTTATATTGGCTGTATTTACATTTGAAAATGTCTGTAAGATTTGTTGAATAGTTCTAGAAAATTATAATGCGGCGCTCCCATACCTACAATATAAAGAATTCTTGTGAAGCAACAATCAACAAACATGTCGTGTTGCAGTGGTCGGATGGTTACAAAATTGCTGTTGTTGGTGTAGGTTCGAATCCTAGGTAGGTTGTCTGTGCTTGTTAGCTCATTTTACTACAGATCAACTAGTTGGGTTCCTTGTGGTGGAACCTGCCCACCAGGGTTTAAATCTTGGTGCTCGCTCCTTTTTCTAGGATTTTTTCAAAATTTTCCGGTGCTATACATTAAGTGGTAGGCGACGTCCGCGTCGACAGCGAGGCGCCTGTGGTGACTTCGTAAATTTGAAGATCTACCGACCCAGTCCTTCGGAGGTGCTCATATGGGTAGGGTTTGCGTACGTATGTTCATTGGGGTGAGTGTGCGTACGTCTTGGGCGTCTGTGTTATACTATGTAATCTCAAAAAAAAAGTTTAGTAGCGCGGGGTCTCAAGTTTGTAAATTTTTCTAACCAAGTTTAGATAGATTTAGATATTATTATATTTATTTTATAGTAATTCAACAAATAATTACTATATAATAACTAAATATCGTTAGAAAATTCTTCAAATTGACATAACAACATATTTTGGGCCCACAAGGACTGCATAAAAATTTCAAGCAATTTTTTTTGAGTTTAAAATTTCAAGCAATTTTAATAAAGTAGGATTGTACATCCTTCAGAAACTGACATATCTCTCACTTAGTTATACAACTATGTGAGAGATGTATCTTTTTTGAACTACATGCAATAAATAATTTCAAATGGAAAAGTTGTAAATCAAAAAGTTGTATAACTAATCGTATTTTAATCATCAATGAATTTGAGACTTTTTGAAAAATTGAAAATATAATTTTGTTCCAAGGCGACACGATAGAAAAGTAAGTCTTCTCTTACATAATACTTACGGTGTCATAACCTACTGGAACGGGCTATAGTCTTCCAACCTTGGAACCTAGGTTTGATTCTTCCCTTGGGCGTCATCGTTCTATTTTTGTTTTTCTATTCCTCTCTCTTGCTCTTTATTTTTTTTCTGGTCGCCACCATCAAATGGGCTTCATCGTTCTTTTTTTATTTTTCTATTCGCCTCTCTTGCTCTTTATTTTTTTCTAGTCACCACCATCAAATGGGCTTCATCGTTCTTTTTTTGTTTTTCTATTCCTCTCTCTTGCTCTTTATTTTTTTTCTCAGCGCCACCATCAAATGGGCTTTTGGGCAACTACATCAAATGGGCAATGATGCACTTGATAGGAAGTATGGGCCGAGGGAAGGAGGGAGTTGCACGTGCAACAAGTTTCTTGTAGTGATATAGATATGTTTATATCACATTGAGTTAGTGTTATCCACCACAAACTTATACATTGTATCAGATCATTGTTAAACACATGCAATAAAAATCACATATTGCATCAAAGTTTTGCACTATCAATCTGTTGCAATAGTACTTCCTAATTGCATCTATATTCTAAACCAGTGCAATATCACCTACATATTGCATCGAAAATCAATGCTAATGCAACAAAAATTGTTCAATGCAATAGTTTCTACCTATTCCATCTTGGGTACGAAGTCGATGCGATAGTGTCGACAAAAGCTGGTCGGCAGTCCACCGCGGGGCTACCCTTGGTGGTTATTTAGGCGTGGGGCAATCTAAGGCTAGCGATCGAGCATGACGCAAGACGGGACAAACGGATTTATCTAGGTTCGGGCCACGAGATGCGTAATACCCTATGTTATGCGTCTCTGTGGATTGTATTGCTGTGATTATAAGTTGGTCATGTAGGGTTCCTCCTGCCTGCCTTATATAGTCAGGGGACAGGATTACAGAGCCTAAGACTTTGATATGGGATAATTACAAACATGCACATCCTGGAAAGATACGAGTTTCCTATTATCTAGACTGCCTTACATGGCAAGGCGCCTTCTTATGCCCGAGCAAGGCTGCCGACCACGCTTGTTGGTGTCCTTCGGGCTTCAAGCTTATCATCCTGGGCCTACAAAGAACATGGCCCAAGAGTAGTCGTGAGGGTATTGGGGTTAATACACCCACAGTTAGTTCCCGAGCATTATGAATCTTGAGGAGTACGCTGTCTTGACCTTGCCTGAGTAGTGAAACTTGTCATCCGAGAAGTTGATCACTGACTACATCTTGACGGTGCACATCCAAAAGGTTGCATGATGCTCTTGAAGAAAAAGAAAAATGATTGCTACATCATGCCGACGTAGTCCCACGTTAACACGTAGTGAAAATATTGATTATCCTGCAAAACAAGTGAAAACACCAAAACTCGTGGAACTCATTAGAATCAAACCCTATAACTATGCTTTATAATTCATTTTCAATCTTTTCATGCATTAATTGATAGGTTAATGTTGACATTAAGAGGTGTCAATAAGCTCCCCCACACTGGGTCTTTACTCATCCTCAAGGAAAGGTTAGACTTCTCTACACATAACTTTTAAGATAATCATCAAACACTGAACCTTCCCTAGTCATACCTGCACTATGGGATTCAATGTGTCTACCATACTGCTTTGGGCTATTAAAGAATGGAACAGCATGAAACAGAGTCCCTTTTATCCATCTCTCTGTCGCTTGGAGTTTTTATAAATTTTTGAAAAAGAAAACATAGCTTTACCTTCTCCTTCTGTGGTGCACTCAGGTCACTCATATTTGTAGTATTTGTGGATCTCACTGAGGCATGGTTGATTTATACCTTGTAAACATCCTACCTCTAAAAGGCTATATCTGGAGTTTCAGGTAATTTAAGGATGTAGCATACTCACCTTGTATGTATTGTTAAGTCAAAGCCAGGATCCTCGGAGGAGAGAGTCATACCCCTAGATCAAGATGTGCATGTGTGTGGAAATATATGGTGGCTAACCTAATTCTACTTTGCTCCTTGAGGGGTTCTCATGAAAGATTTTCAACGAAGATTTTTGGACCTTTTTGCGATGATGGACTTCTTCAGGCATAGAGATCAGGAGCTATCATATATATTTTTTCAACACTTGGACTTTTGTCCTTTCTCTTTTTTTTGATGCTTTATTTTGCATAGCTCCCTGTCTCTTGCCTGAAATACAATAAACTTTGAAGAGGGTAAATCACAATCTTGGAGCATTTATTTAAAACCTAACAATCTTTTTGGATCTTCTCCCAGGGTAGGAGATAGATTTTTGGGTGGAAATGCATGTTTGTGCGTACTCCCAGAGTAGGAGCAACAGATATATCTGGGTGTAAGTGATCTTGATCTTGGGAGCATGACCTTCTTCTCAACAAGGGTCTTACACAGTTCGACCCAACTCAACACAAAGAGAGTAGCTTATGAGCTGGTTTAATAATTCATGCATGGCTTTGGTAGGCATTATATCATTACCACAGAGGAGGGTAGCTATCAGTTTTAAAGATTTTGAAAAGAAATTCTCCAAATGACAAAGTATCAAGATTCAGGTTTCATTATTCTTCTATATCACATTCCACAAGGGCCTAAGTGA